>APFE031504936.1:132797-187501 GCA_000404065.3 Pinus taeda | reverse complement strand
TTAAATGATACTCCAGCAACTGAAATTTCGAAAGATCACGTAAAAAAATTAACTAAAGATCACATTCATGCAATTAATCTTCAGATGAACATTGAATCATATTAAACACTAATTCCCACGTCAAAACTTCTAGCCTCAGCAAAGACAATAAAGCATGATAAACCCCTGAGCTAATCTGCCAAAAATTTCCACAATATATTTTTTTATGCTTTTTAGACAAAAAATTTAAAACCAAAAATTTAAAACTAAATGAAAAATCTACTCTTTAAATGAAAAGAAATTTCCTTTTTATATTTTAAATTTTTTTTATGATTTTTTAATTTTAAATTTTTTTACGAATTTAAAAAAAAAAGACAAAGCCTATTAAAAAAATAAAATAAAAAAAATTAAAAGGTAAAAAAAAAAACTTAAAAAATAATAAAATAATAATATTTTGAGAATTTCAAATTTTTAATACATTAAAAATTCGACAGATGAGATTAAGAGATATCTTGATCCTCATCTACGGTCGAGATCGTTTTGACGTGGATCGCTCAAACTAGCCGTTGGGAATTTTTCCTTTAAATAGGGTGCTAGGGGTCATTTGAGACATATTGGATTGGAGTTTTGGCTGAAGAAGCCCTCTTGTAAATATTTTCTGGTGCTAATAAAGAAAGACTTTGGGGTCAAAAGCTTGCTGGTGTTACTCTCTTGAAGTGCTGTGAGCCATTTCATTTTCTGCATATTTTAACTTTCAGCCATTAATAACAGCTTAATGAAGAGTATTGTTGAGCATAGGTATCTTGTTTATATGCTAGGGTTTGAATGGTATTAGGGTTTCTGAAGTAATGGCAGGTATCTCTATTGCATTTGGAGACCTAGTACTATTTTTTTTCTCTTTATTGATGGTTAAAGTGAGCTGTGCAGGAATATCTTGTTGAAAAAGATCAGTGGGTGTTTGGGGAAGTTCTCGGCTGAACCAGCCAACTCCCGCTAGCATTTTATTGTAGAGCCCGGCTAGTTTTGATCCTGTGTTAATCATTTAGTTTATTTTATGATTTGCATGAGAGACTTTCTGAGGCATTTGATTAGCAATTTGAAGTTCTCAAAAATATTTTGATGTCACTGACAAATCTGGCTGTTGCAGAGTCACAAAACTGTAATTTTTTTTGTTGGGTTTAGGGTTTTCAGTTTTTATTTTATGCACATATCATTTTTGGGTGATTTTTTCTAGGTTGCAGGGTTTCTGAAGATTTCCAAGGTTTATCTGCGCCGTTTCGCTGTCCAAGTGTTTCAATTTCAATTGTTTTTTCAGGTCCGGAAGAAATTTTACATCGGTTTCATTGATATCAGCTTCTGGGGTTTGGAATATTTTTCCAAGGACTGCAAAATCGTTTTTCAAATTCCCCAGCTATCCTTCGCTCCCAGAAATTTGCATAAAAATAAAAATAAAAAACATAGCTCCCTCTCTCCCTCCGTTCATTCGAAAACTCAGCCATATTGCACGCTGCAGCCTTCTCTAGCTTACGTTTTCCTCGTAGCTTTCACGCTGTCCATCAACTCTTCTCCATGCAAACCTGTAGTCAAGAACACAAACAGAACTGCGTGTTTTATTTTTGCTCCACGTTGCCCAGCCATTTGTGTGTAGTGTATCTCCCCATTTGCAAGCATTTCTGTGTTGAGTTTCATCATACGCGTGGGGTTTTCTACGCTTTCATTTCCTCCTGCGTCCAACGTTTGCTGCTTAGCTTGCAGCCTTAGCATCCCTGCGCCCTCGCCGAACCAGCGTTGAGAACTCACATGCTGCGTGGACTGAGGTTCATACTCCCCCTCACGCTGTTGGCAAATCTTCAAGTCGAAATCCTCCCACTGCTTTTCTACCGCCGACCTACGCGAGCCCGTCGAAACTCTCCTCATCCGTCAAGGTAAGACGTTCTCAGCTCTCAAATACGATTTTCTGAAGCGCTGGCCCGTCTGCAACCTTCCCCTCCGTGCTGCATCCACACACGGACTTGCAAAACACACGCAAACCAAAATCGACTTTGATATATATACGTAAGTGGATTCGAGTTAGCATAGGTTTAAAGTGAAAATCGATTTCAATTTTGCTGTTGTTTGGCTTAGCTTAAGTCACGTTCGTTTTGATTTTATTTTGTTTTTAGTTTTGTGTTAATATATATATGCGTTAGGGTTTGGGCTTTTAATTTTAGATTTAAAATTTTGATTTGTTTTTCTATAGTTTTTTTTTAAATTTAGATTTAGTGTAGATTTTAATTTTAGTTTTTGTTATAAAAAAATAAAAAAAATAAAAAAATCAATATAATTTCTTTTTGTTTAAATTTTAGATTACTTTACGATTTTTTTTTTAATAGTTTAGCTTTAGTATAGATTTAAAATAGATTTTTTTTTTTTTTTTTTTTTTTAGGCTTTGTCTTTTTTTTAAAAAAATTCATAAAAAAAAAAAAAATGTAATAAATTAAAAAAATCATAATTTTTTTTTTTTTTTTCAAATATAAAAAGGAAAATTTCTTTTCATTAAGAGAGATTTTTTCATTTAGTTTTATTTTTGGTTTTAATTTTTTGCGTCTGAAAGCATAAAAAAATATATTGTGGAAATTTTTGGCAGATTAGCTCAGGGGTTTATCATGCTTTATTATCTTTGCCGAGGCTAGAAGTTTTGACGTGGGAATTAGTGTTTAATATGATTCAATGTTCATCTGAAGATTAATTGCATGAATGTGATCTTTAGTTAATTTTTTTACGCGATCTTTCGAAATTTCAGTTGCTGGAGTATCATTTAAGCATCTACTTGCATTTGATAAAAATTAATTTGATGATAAATGGTTACTCTACATCATTTATATATCTGCAGCATCTGGTAATCAATCGTTTAAACGTTAACTCCATAAGGCACTGGTCTTTTAACTTAACAAAATCAATTAAGTGCTTGTTTCCTTTCTTGTCTCCCAAACCAACTGGTTCACAGTTGGTCGTCCATTTCCGTACAGGGTCTACCCACCTTAGCCGCGGGAGACAGGTTTAAACGGAGAGATCGGGGATCAGAGTGACAGCCCCCGGTTTGAGCGTTGTCGTGACAATCTGTGCGACAACAAGGCTCTCAGAGTTAGATTACATAAGCCCTCTTCTCGTACACTCCTTGACAATCTCGGCCACGAAGTTTTCTGTGACATCCGTTCTCCCTTCTTTAATCCTCCCGTTTTAGACATCATGAATATCTACGCTCCTTTCAACTTTGCTAACATCCAAGGTTATCCCCATGACCTTCCTAATAATGGTCTAGACAAGTTGCCCGTTTTTCAAGGAAATAATGCAGTCTCTGTTACAAATCATTTGTATGCTTTCAAACTTGGTGGGCTAAATTTGCTTATGCTTGTAATTATGAGGATGTACAAATGAAATTCTTTGTCATGAGCTTAGAAAATGATGCTATGGAATGGTTTAGGGATAGGGCTAATGATAGTTTTGATTTATTTGATTCCCTCGTTAATGATTTTAAAGAGAAATTTGGTGATAAGAAACAAGATCGATTTTTAACAAAAGCCATTAGCGTCATCAAAAAGAGAAAATGAGATGTGTGAGGAATTTAATAAAAGGTTTAATGCTATGCTTAAAGAGATATTCGCTGATTACAAACCACCTGATAAAATGCTTCTAGAATATTATCTCGATGCTTATAATCCTGACACTTTTTATGAATTAAGGAGGTCCAAGCCTGGCGACTACAAAGCTTGTCAAATCGTAGCTGAAGAGATTGAAAAGGATAAGAAGGCTTCTGGTCTAAGTTGCATTGAAATGGATACAACAAGTTTTCAAAAAATCTGGATACGATATGACAAGAAATGACACACACACACACACACACACACATATAGATTTAAAAAATAAAAATTTCATATTACCATTCATATTTTAGAATCTAGATTAGATCTAAAGTCTAAAAACACATAATCAATTATCATCTATGATCTATTATGATTCATTATCATCAATTCAGCATAAACATTGTCATTATCGTTAATGATTATTATAACATCCATGATTCAACATATCATCAATTTTTTGTTTCAAATTGCAATCATCAAGTTATCAACATGACAAGTTACAAAATCACTATCAAAATTAATAATGCATACTACATAGTACAAAGTACAAAGTACAAAATGAACTATGATTGGCAGTCTACTATTATTATTCATAATTCATATGGTTGTTCAAAAGTTTAAAAGTTAAAACAACATCATAAATTACATTTACATATCATCAAATATGTCTTTATTCATGTCACTATGAAGTTCCACATCCCCTCCAGAAGTGGGACTGGGAACATTGCTGCCATGACCACTTGAAGATCCACCTTTTGGTGACTTTGCACCAAACAAAGTCATATGAGACATGGCATTCTAGTTCCATGTCCCATAATTTGGTGGGCCCAAATTTGTATTCATCTCTCTTGTGTGAAAGAAGGCAAAGGTTTGAATGAACATACACTAGTTCTCAACTTTCTTAGAGTCCAATCTCTTTCACTTCACTGAATGGATGAAGCCGTATGTATTCAAGTTCCTTTCTATTGAAGAGGAACTAGCAACCTGTGACAAGATCATGATGGCCAATTTTTAGATATGTGGAAGTGCCCCACTGTTGATTTGGGGTAGCATCTTATGTGCTCTAGCCTTGAAAATTGGTGGAGAGGCTAAAGCACATGAGATCTCCAAGACCCAGAATTGGTTTGTGTAGATTCTAACCGGTTTGAGGGATATTAAAATAATTAATATTTTTAATGGAGTTCCTAAGTCTAAAATGAAATATTAATAGGCATTAATATAAAACTGGGTTAAAATGGTCTAGAAGTCATGGATCAAGCCAAATCTAATCTTAGCCGTTGATTAGAGATTAATCTCGGTCGTTGGAGGACCAACAAGAAAATTATAAGAAGAGGCTTGACGGTCAGTTGGAGAACATACTGAGGGAACCCAGTTAGTTCGATTTCTAGAGCGGGGTTAGCTGAGAAATTCGAACTAGTGGTCTGGAGAGCAGCAGGAGGCAGCAAGTACGGAACAGAGAGTCGGGAATAGCACCTGGGGAACAACGTAGAGGTTAGAGAGGTAGACGCAGAGACTGTAGACTGTGCAGTCATTGGAGGGCCCGCGTGGGTGACATAGAGAGGCCCAATGTTGATGCAGAGAAGCAGGGGCTTACGCAGAGGGTCTGGGAGCTACGCAAAGGTTTGCCAAGCTGACACTGGCACTAGGAGAAGTGTTGAAGAATTTTCTTTCTGTTGGGTAAGCCAGTTTGGCACCCAGTTGTACTGAAGAATTGCTGAATAATAAAATCCTCCCTTGCTGCACTGGTTTTCCCACATTGGGTTTTTCCTGGGACTGATTTTCCAAAAATATTTGTGTCGATGTGATTATTCTTGTGCATGTGTTTGTTTCTGTATAATGATGTGATATCTGCAACGGAATTTATTTTAATGTTTACTGAAGGATTTTCATAAATAACTTATCGGGAAATAAGTAGGTAAAATAAATCAGTTGTTGCAGTGATAGAATTTTCACATGGTATCAGAGCAAGTAATCAAAAATAGGAAGGGAAAATGACCATGATGTAGAGGCATCTACGTCAAGAGACTCACACAGATTTTCAGAAAATTGCACAAGAGAAAGTGATTTAGATTTCTCTATGTTGGCTTCCAGGCTGGAAGAAGAAGTGGCTTGTGTGATTAGCTCTGCATCATTAGAGGTATGGTATATAGACAGTGGGGCCTCTTGGCATATGATGGGAATCCGGGAATGTTTCTCAGATTATTGGGAGGAGAAGATGAACTTTCAGATCACCATGGGGAACAAGGCAAAATGTACTCCAGTAGGGAGGGGTACCATAGTTTTTCAAACAGAAACGAGAGAGCGGTTACGTGCCACCAATACGTTGCATGTACAAAGACTGGGGATGAATTTACTTTCCGTGTCACGACTTCAAGGCAAAGGCTATGGTGTTTTCTTCATCAAGGAAAAAGTATACGTCAAACACCCGAGCTGGAAAAAGAAGGTGCAGATCGAGATCAAAATTAACAGGTTGTACAAACTAAAACTAGAATCACCAATGGCACTAATAGGTAGTCATGGAGACGAGGATTTGAACAAACTATGGCACAGAAGAATGGGACATTTGCACCATGGGGCTCTGAGAATTCTCAGGAGCACTGTAACAGGAGTTCTCGATCTTAGTACGGAACGAGATGATGTGCTCTAGGAAAGTACACCAAGGCAACATTTCCTAGAAGTAAAAACAGAGCCAAGAGTGTACTAGGATTGATACACTCAGATATTTGCGGACCCATCTCCACTAAAGCTCTTAGTGGTGCCGAGTAATTTCTTACCTTCATTGATGATCACTCAAGGAAAACTTGGATTTATTTTTTGAAAACCAAGGGACGAGGTTTTCTGTCGATTCAAAGAGTTCAAGGCTCTGGTGGAGAATCTAACTGGGAAGAAAATAAAAGTTTTGTGCTCAGATAATGGTGGAGAGTATGTCGACAAGGACTTCACTGATTTTTGCGCTAAGGAGGGCATTAGAAGAGAGTGGACAACTCTGTACAATTAGGAGCAAAATGGAGTAGTAGAAATAAAGAACAAGACTATTGTAGAAGCAACGAGGGCCATGATGTATGATCAGGATATGCCAAAATTCTTGTGGGCAGAGGCATGCAACACAATAGTCTATGTTCAGAACAGAACTCCTCATCGAGCTTTGGGCAAGATTACTCTAGAGAAAGTCTTCACAGGGAAGACGCCTGAAGTCAGTCATTTCAGGATTTTTGGGAGCTTAGCATATTGATGCATACCCGAGAAAAAGAGGAAGAAGCTGGATCAAACTTGAAAGAAAGGATATCTAGTGGGATATGCGAGAACGCTAAGGCATACAAAATCTATCTTCCAGGGAGCAGGAAGGTAGTAGTTCGACGAGATGTGAAGTTCGTGGAAGAGAGGGCTTTCAGAAAATGTCGAGAAATGCCTTCTGAGGAGCAGTCAAGAGAGGAACCGTTGGTCAAACTTCTTCAACCAATGGAAGAAAAGAATTCTTCCTCGGATCAGGAAGAATCACAGGATGAGGAGGAGCTAACAGAAGCACCTGTTGGCAGAGGAAGAACGAGCATGGAACTTCGTTAGATTCTGCGAGATGCAGAAGAGTTCATTGGTGTGCCAAGGAACAATAAGAGGGAGCAAAAACAGCCAGATAGATACCAGGCATTAGTAGCTCAGGATGGGGAGCCCGCCAGTTTTCAGGAGGTAGCTCAACATCAGGTTTGGCTGGATGCGATGGTAGAGGAATACAACTCCATAATGGTGAACGATGTCTAGGAGGTAGTGCCAAGGCCTCAAGACAGATCAATGGTAGGTTCGAGATGGATTTACAAGATCAAATACGCTATAGACAGAAGTGTTGAGAAATACAAAGCCAGGTTTGTGGCTGAGGGGTATGCTTAGAAGGGAGGAATTGACTACAAAGAGACCTTCGCCCCCGTAGCCAGGTATACATCTATTAGAACCGTGATATCTCTTGCAGCACAGATGGGGTGGGAGATTCATCAGATGGATGTCAAAACGACATTTCTAAACAGTGTGATAGAAGAAGAGGTATACATTGAACAATCGAAGGGCTTTGAGACACATGAGAAGAAGTCTCATGTATGCAAATTGAAGAAAGCCTTGTATGGACTGAAACAGGCACCTAGAGCGTGGTATGGGCAAATCGATGGCTACTTGCAGGAAATGGGATTTGTCATGAGTGACGCAGATCCAAATCTCTACTATCTGGTTGTAGAGAATGCGCCTCTTATCTTAGTATTATATGTGGATGATCTCTTCTTGACAGGATCATCCAGGCTCATAGGGGACTGCAAGAAGAATCTAGCCACATAGTTCGACATGAAGGATTTGGGACGAATGCATTATTTCCTAGGGTTGGAAGTTTGGCAGCAAAAGGGGGAGATCTTCCTTGGGCAAGGGAGATATGCTATAAAAATTCCGAAGAGATTTAGGATGGAGGACTGTAGACCCGTGGCTACTCCAATGAGAACCAACTGGAAGAAGATTGATGCATCAGAAGACAAAGATGTTGATCCCACCTTATACAAGCAGCTCATAGGGTCCCTGATGTATCTGGTCAATACCAGGTCGAGCTTTTGCTACGCTGTCAACACCCTCAGTCAGTTCATGGTGGAGCCGAAGAAGGCGTACTGGGCAACAACCAAACATGTTCTTAGGTATTTACAGGGAGCAGTCGATTATGGACTCTTGTACACGAAGGGAAAGGATATAAGATTGAGTGGGTTTACTGATGTAGGTTGGGCAGGAAGTTCAGTGGATCAGAAAAGTACCTTTGGGTATTGTTTCAACATTGGATTAGGAATGACCTCTTGGTGCAGTAGGAAACAAAAATCTGTGGCTCTGAGCTTAGTTGAAGCAGAATATATAGCTACGAGCACAACTTCGTGTGAGGCCATATGGCTTAGAAAACTGCTTGTGATCCTATTCAGAAGAAAGATGGAGGGGACCAGGATCATGTGCGATAATCAAAGTTGCATCAAGCTCTCAGAGAATCCAGTGTTTCATGATCGGTCAAAGCATATTGATATATGGTGTCACTTTGTGAGAGACTATGTCCAACAAGGTGCTGTACAATTGAGCTACACTCCTACAAGAGAACAGGTGGCAGACATCCTCACTAAGGCCCTTGGAAGAACCGAGTTTGATTATTTCGAGGAAAAGATGGGGATGATAAAGAATCCATTCTAGTAGCAGAAATGGGGGTGATGTTGCAGTGCAATAGCACGATGCAACATGATGAGAAGAGGATGCAATGCATATGCAATGTTGGGAGTATGGACCAGCATCAACACGGATGCAGAGAGAGCTGCCATACAGATGCATCAGTGGCAGTGGCAGGGCCATGGGCCACAGTACAGGATGCAACAGTGCAGAGGATGTTGGGCAGGGAGGCCTAACATCAACATAGGTACTGGTGCCGTATGATGAGAGTGATGCTCAGGGTGGAATATTACTAGAGAAAGTCCTCACTAAGAGGGAGCGTTGATTTGGAATAGCATCGGATGTGCTCTAGCCTTGAAAATTGGTGGAGAGGCTAAAACACATGAGATCTCCAAGACCCAGAAATGGTTTGGGCAGATTCTAATCGTTTTGGGAGATATTAAAATAATTAATATTTTTAATGGAGTTCCTAAGTCTAAAATGAAATATTAATGGGCATTAGTATAAAACTGGGTTAGAATGGTCCAAAAGTCATGAATCAAGCCAAATCTAATTTTAGCCATTGATTAGAGATTTAATCTTGGTTGTTGGAGGACCAACAGGAAAAGTATAAGAAGAGGCTTGAGAGTCAGTTGGAGAACATACTGAGGGAGACCAGTGAGTTTGATTTCTGGAGCGGGGTTAGCTGAGAAATTCGAACTAGTGGTCTAGAAATTAGTAGGAGGTAGCAAATACGAAACAGAGAGTCGGGAACAACATTAGGGGAACAACACAGAAGTTAGAGAGGCAGACACAGAGACTGTAGACTGCGTAGTCACTGGAGGGCCTGCGTGGGTGACATAGAGGGGCCCAGTGCTGACGGAGAGAAGCAAGGGCTGATGCAGAGGGTCTAGGAGCTACGCAGAGGTTTTCTACGCTGACGCTGGGACTGGGGGAAGTGCTGAAGAATTTTCTTTCTGTTGGGTAAGCCAATTTGGCACCCAGTTGTACTGAAGAATTGCTGAATAATAAAATCCTCCCTTGTTGCACTGGTTTTCCCACGTTGCGTTTTTCTGGGGACCGATTGTCCAAAAATATTTGTGTCAATGTGATTATTCTTGTGCATGTGTTTGTTTCTGTATTATGATGTGATATCTGCAGCAGAATTTATTTTAATGTTTACTGAAGGATTTTCATAAATAACTTATCGAGAAATAAATAGGTAAAATAAATCAGTTGTTGCAGTGATAGAATTTTCACACCCAACATACAAGTTCCCCCAATCAATTGGACTTAATCTGGTCTTGTCTTGCATACAATAAATATCACAACTCCAACCCTCTGATCCCACAAAATGAAAAATTGTGCACGAATCCGAAGCCCAATTTCGGGATCTACAAAAAAGCTTTCTAAAAGCATTTTTAAATCCTTCTGCGACTTTGGGTCCTTGTTTGGTGTGGTTCTTTTTGAATCACTTAGAAACTCTATAGCATATTATTTTGGAATCACTTCATAGGCCAAAAGGTGTAATGGGGTGCTCATCTTGTTTCACCTTTTGATCAATCTATCCTTCTCTGTAAAAGAATTCATCTGGGTCATTCTCCGTTGCATTTATAACCAACCTTATCTTCTCTATCATGGAATCAATGCCCTCATACACATCTTCCAAATTAGGCATGTCTGTGTCAAACATACAAAGCAAATTCACAATTGGCTTAGTAAATGTCAAGAAGTACTCCACCCTATCCCACCATTTATCATCAACAACCAACTATTTTAGTGCTTGTGCTCTATTAGATTGGAATTGCTTCCATTGATTTCAAAGAGAACTGCATATCGTTGCTTGTAATGCATCTTTCACCTGCATAAGCCTTGTTAAGATTATGATGTGAGAAGAAAATAGAGTCTCGGCAACCTGTAGGTGCCAAATTGCCAATGTTTCAAATTTCAACAAATTAAAAATCATATTTTGATTGAATAACTATTATGATTCACGAATCATGACATTTGAGAATCCAATTTAGATATTTGAATTTAGAATCAGAAATTAGAATTTTTGAAATAAACTTTAAAGTATAGGTACCTTAAGGAGCTCCAACTTAGCAAATTCCCTGTAGATGCCTTCAGACATGTGGTGGTTTGGGACAAAGGCTTGAATTCGTTTTCCTCTTCAAAAATAACTCGAATCTACTCAATTTGCTTCCCCATATTGCTCAACATGAGGTTCAATGAATGTACAACACAAGGGGTCCAAAAGATGTGTTGATATTTGCCTTCAATAATTAAGCCTGCTGCTCTACAGACTGTTGCATTGTCAGTTATTACCTGGCCAACATTTTCAAGGCCCACTAATTCAATTGCTTCAATCAATATGCTAGCAATGAATTGAGAATCTTTCATCTGCCCCTCACAATCCACTGCCTTCAAAACCATTGCCCCATGTGGGCTCTGAGCAATCACATTGATCAAAGGCCTATTTCTTTGATCTTTCTATCCATCAGAAATGATGGACATCCATGAAATGCGCCATGAATTATGAATGGGGCTTAATTTAGCCTCCAAATCTAACTTTTCAGCACTCAACATTGTAGTACGTACCTTCTCATATCCAGGGCTTTTGAACCCTCTTGGGGCTTCATTCACTGCTTTTATCATCTTTGCCTAGTAAAGAGATCGCACAAGGTTAAAGGGAAGACCATTTGCATAAATGCATTGACCTATAGCTGCGTTTGCTATCTCTCGAGCGTCATTATTAAAACTCCTTTCAAATGGTTCCAAATTAGACTACTCTGAAGAAACAATTCCATGAGAATGAAGTGGAGGCTTTGATGAAGATGCCCCCAACCTTGTTGGGTGTTTTAAATGGGGGGCAGGATTTGCCTCATTTGCTTTAGCATCTACCTTGCCTTGTTCTTTCTGATATTTTGCAAGTTTTGCTTTGTCTAAACCATTTGTATCTGTCCCATTCTCTTTAGGTGGGCCACTGCATATTCGAACTCCATTGCCTTTTAATCCAAGCAAATGTGCTTTAACCCGTGTGTATGATTCCTTATACTCCTTTTTACACTCACTGCAAACCCATGCCACTGATCCTCCTACTTGGATCTTCCCAACAATAGTTACATATTTGCAAATTGGTGACTTTGGATCAACTTTAGGGGCAAATTCAATTTCATGTTCCACTTCCTCTGCCTCATGTATGACTAGACTTGAAGTTGCCATGAATGATGATGATATAAATGAAACTGCAAAATAAAATAAGAAATAATGAAAATACAAACTCTGCTCTAACCTATCATTAGTGACTGACTATACAGACTGTTGCCAAGCAGAAGTCCAGTTTGTATGCATTTTTTCACACAACTGTTTTTGCGGTTGTCATTTATTCACATGAGAGAGCATTGAGATGAAATTTTTGTTTTTTTGGTTTCATTCTCATGGTTTTGCATACAAAATAGAGTTTTTATATTTATCATTTTGAAGCTATATTGAATCATGGGACTGGTCACTGAACAAACTAGCAATTGCGCATTTTAACATTCTGAGTTTTTGATATTCATTATATCGTGGTACACAATGAAATGAAATAAATTCGTCTCGGAAACCCAAACAAGATCCATAGGATGTCATTAGAGAGCAGATTATAAAAGACATATACAGCTCCATATGGCTGTATAAGCTATGGGATATGCAAATACAAAATATGTCAATAGATTAAATAAACTGCTTATCTTTTTCCTATTCTAGAAAGATGTTTTCTATATATTTTACTAAAAATTTGGGAAAGCTTCTCTATGCACGTTTGTGCGTTAGGGCTATGCCCCTTCAGAAGTCTTGGTTTCCCACTCGTGCAGTCCAGTGTTCTTCTAGGCAATGAAGGACATTGTTGCAACATTGGGTATAATATACAAGCGATTGTGTGCCAAAGGGCCAATGAATATAATGCCACCATGAAGTTCTAAGGTTTGAATTACTTCTTTTTCCTTTTTTCCCTCATATTTTTAGTTTATTTATATTAATTTCTCATGTTGCAGGTGCCTTTTAGAGATGAAAGCGCAATCGAGTTAACAGTGTTGAAAGAAATTGTAGAAATAATGATAAAAGTTAAAACATGTGTAGATTATGAATTGGTGAGCTATATCTATTATAATGAGACTTACAATCTACCGCTGAGTCACATGATACAAGGACATGAGACACGAAGGACACGTAAATACGAGTATTCAACACGAGACACAATTGCCCCGAAAACAGGACACGAGGGACATGTTATATATATATAAAATATTGAAATATAGTTCTTGATCCATATTAAGTCACTGAAACAGTGAAATATAGTATTAATTTATTAATTTACTACATCAGTGATGTTCATTGGCTCATTGTTCACAGTTCAATGTTCATTGTTCATGTTATAACTTAAAGTTATAACTTATTAAGTTATTAACAATTGTCCAAGGCTACAAGCACATAAGAAACTACTAACTATAAATTTAGAAAAACTTAGATTTTAAAAGATACTTAACAGATTTCTGAGCAAATATGTGTGGTGTGTCTGAGCAAATTTGTGTGGTGTTTTTCACACGATTGGCATCTAAAATCCACAAACAGCTAAATGACTGGGTATTTCCGACTTCTTTTAGAAAGCAACCCTTGGTGAGTGTACTATTGGGGACAGAATTAATAACATTATTCAGAAGTAAACTGCTATCTAAGGGTTTGGCACTGGTTTGGCACACATTATTCATCTCTTTTGCAACATTTGGTCCTCTTTATGATCCTCATATTATTAAGTAGAGAATCGATGCTTAAAACCATTTTGTGATTTTCTGTTAAGGCTCAAATGATTCACTATTTTATTATTGATTGCTGCTGCTCACACAGATTTGAAGTAAATTTTCTTCTGCAATTTCCAGCGGTCTTAAACATATTTGCTAAGAATCCTCTTCCAATGTTACAAAGCATTTCCACCCAGTTGATTATAAATCAGAACTCATCTATGATGTATGGGATTTGAATTTCTTGAATGTCTCATGTTTTATTGCTACACATATTTCACACAAGTTTAATTAATGCCATAATAACCAAACAACTTGGCAGATTTGTGAAGCATCCCTTTGCTGTGTTTATCCCTGCATTTGGCACTGAAGAACAGACTCTAACTAAACCTATTGTTTTTAACACACTAAAGGCACTAAAGGCAGATGTAAGTCCTGGCTTAACATTTACAGGTCCCTTTCCTTATCTCGTCGGTGACTAGTTCATAACTCTGAAATTAAATCCTTTGAATGTCTTAAATCAAACTCTTGTTCTGATTTGCTAGTTAAATGAATCACCACTTTGAGAAGTGAGCTTGAATCTTAATGCATTCACATATGAACAGATCTTTGAGGCTTAAATTGACCTGTAATAATCGCTAATTTTTCGCGTGACATGTGTCTAAATAGAAAAAATGCTAGGGCACATTTTATCCACGTATGACACGTGTGTTTCGATCAAAAGACACGATAAAAACGTATTGAATACGTTTTATGTTTTGGAGGACACGATCAAAACCGTATTGGACACATTTTAGGGTGTATTTTTTGTTCGGCATGTGAAATATGGGACACGTGACCTTGAGGAACGTGTCCTGTGACTTAGCTGTATAGGTTATAGCACATTGGCACAGTCGGCTAGTGGCGGCGGCTCAAGCCTCACTCTAGTCTTTGCACAGTCGGCGACTCACCCTAGTCGACGACAGTCACTCTAGTCGAAGACTCCATTGAAAAATCTAGTCAAAGACACTAGCGAAAACTCCAGCCGGCGGTAAAAATTCTAGTCGAAGACTCCAGCAAAAACTCCAGTCGGCGACAATCACTCCAGTTCGACGACTCACTCAAACGATAACACAAATTATAACACAACTTAGGTTTATAAATTACGTTCACAATATGAAAAAAAACCAAAATACTATTCCCGACAGGCAGAGACTGGGATAGCTCGAGATACGTATTGCTTTATGGTAATACGGATCACAAAAAACGGAAAATGTATTACCCTAAACTAGATCCAAGGGGTTTTTCTCCAAAAATGCTTCAAAAACAGCGTAAACCCAAACCCGCTGTTTCCGAAAATTCAAAGTGGATGGCATACATTTTTTACACATTTTTTATCCGTTTTGTATAAGAATTTGGATTTGAAACGAGATCTGGCGTTTCAGGGATTGAAGATTGCCGTTTCCGGCAACTTAGCTTCTGGTAAATCTGAGACTCTGGGTTTGATAGATCCGCTGTTAAATTAAAAAAACCTAAAGGAAAAGAAAATGAATTTGATGAAGAACTTATGCAAAAATTGCTTAAGAAGTTAAAAACTATGGAGTTAAATCAAGCTAGGATGATTGCTGATCATGCTAAGGAGATAACTACATTACAGTCTAGGTTGATTCAAATGGAAAGAGCTCAAATGAAAAATCCTAACTTAGGGGTCAGAATAATAATAATAATCGAAATAATTGGTAGAAAAAAGGTCAAATTAGTGAGCAAAGCCCCCCCGATCCTCTTGAAACTAATAGTCTTGTGGAGGATACCCCACCTTACTGTAGGGCCTGTGATGAGCTTCATGAAGAAGCTACTTGTCCTGTTATCAAGAGAAACATGCATCATGGGATGCTTGGGACAAATAACCAGAGAAACATGGTTGATAAAGAATATCATCTATCACAGGAAAATTGGGAAAAGGTCAAGGGAAATAGTCAACCCGTCAGACCTTTTACATCTTCATATAGCATTAATAACTTTGGTCAAGAAACTGATGTATTTGTTAAACTTTTTAGTGAGGAGCCTCCTCCTGAGCGAGTTCATGAAATTACTTAGGGCAAGGGGTTAACTTATTAGAGAAGAAGTCAAAATGATAATCAAGCTAATTCTCGATGTCTTAACCTTGGGTCAACTTCTGGTATGAATATTGATTTAGGAGGTCTGTTTAATAACTCTAAAGTTTGGTTCTTGTCATCGAAATAGTGAAGATCCCCTCCCAGAAGGCTAGGTTACTAAGTGCTATTGGCAGTACCCATGGAAATGTAACTCGAGAGGAAACCCCTGAGGCTTTCTGCTAGGATGCTCTTGTATATTTGTAAAGTATGGAATTTGATAACAAAGGGCATTCTCCTTTTTTCATTACTTTGCTTGTGAACAATTATCGATTATATAACTGCATGCTTGACTTTGGTGCTTCTGCCTGTGTGATGACTGAGAGAGTCATGGAACAACTTAACTGGAGGATATCTAGGCTTTACAATAACATATGTGCCATGGATTCGAAGAAAATTGAAGTTCATGGGTTAATTAAAGACTTGCAAGTCCATCTATCTGTATACCTTGATACCATGATTGTCATGGATGTAGTTGTGGTAAATGTGTCCGATCTTAGTTTTTGGTAGCATTGAATGTGCTCTAGCCATGAAAATTAGTGGAGAGTCTAAGGCACATGAGCTCTAAAGAACCCAGAAACCGTTTGGTGAAATTCCACCCGGATTGTATTTTATTGAAATAATTAATATTTTTAATGGGGTTCCTAAAACTTAGGAAAATTAAGATATTAATGGGTATCAATCAAAATATGGGTGAGAATGATCTAGACAGTGGATCAAGTCAAGTTTTAATCTTAGTTGTTGATTAGAAACTAAATCTCGGCCGTTGAAGTCTCAATAGGAAAAGTATAAAAAGGAGGCTTGGGGTTCAGTTAGAGACACATAAAGAGATTGAGGAAATCGATTTTTCTGAGGTGAGAAGTTCGCAAGAGGAAAATTGATTGGGGAGATCTTGCAGCAGAGGGGCAGTGAGAATCTGGAAGAAGGAATTTCCGGAGAATACAAGGCTGTGAGAGGACAGAAAGACGTCCAGAGGAGGGTTGACGCTAGCCTACGCAGTGCTAACGCAGAGACAACACAGTCAGTGAGGGGGAGTCAAGTTTCTGTAGAGGGAATTTGAAGTTCAAGTGTCGGAAGCCAGGGTGTGAGACTAGAGGCAAGAAAGTCGATTTCTCAGCTAGCAGAAGATCCAGAGCAGAGAGGCAGTGTAATACCAAGGAGGGGTGACACAGACGCTGCCCAGGGTGACACAAAGCCTCCCAGAGCTAAGGATCAGTCACTGATTCTCTAGTGACAGGGTGAGATCATTTCATTAGTCTTTTGTCCAATATTTCTCTGTAAAGGATTTCTAGTTGAGCATCCTATATTTGTATTCAAAATTTCCTCCTCTGCATAATAATAAACCCTCAGAGTTGCTGCACTAGTTTCCCCACATTGGGTTTTTCCGGGGACTATTTTGTCAAAAAAAAAATTGTGTCCTATGTATCTTGTTCTTTGCTCAGTTTCCTTGTTTCATGTAATTAAATTTAAAGTAGTGTAGGCTACATAAGTAATTTGCTTCAGTATTCAGAGAATAACTTGATGAATGTGTATTAAAAATCAAGTAGGTGAAGTAGATTCAATTTTGCTGCAGTAGGGGTTCCTTGAGTGTAGGAAGTTTCACATGGTATCATAGGATTGATTTTGAAACAGGGAGAGCAGATCCAACATTGAGCAGAGAGGCCAAAAGCTGAACTTGGCAACAATTCGAATTCCCTTGAAGGGATTGCGCAGTCCTTGCCGAGAAGCAGAGATTCCGAGGAAATCTCTTTTTAAGAGAGTCGACAAAGGTACAATTTCCAGTTCGTGAGTTTGCAAAGGCAAAGGGAGTGATGCAAAGCCTCAGTATAGTGCTTGAAGGACGCAGTTTTTGTCGGGGCAAAAATCCGTCGGAAAGAGCAAAGACACATAGAAGGGGAATTTTCTCCTTAGAGAACTTTTTGCCAAAAAGTTCGAATTTCTCACTTGCTGGGCAGCTGAGTAGTGACTAGAGGAGTCAGTTTGACAGTTGGGTGAGATGCCATCGCATGGGCTCAGAGATCAGGACAGGTTGGAAGGAGCTTCCAACTATGTCATATGGAAGACCAAATTCTTAGTTGTTTTGGAGGAGTACGATCTCGAAGCCTACGTCAAGAGTGTTGTGGTTGTTCTTGTTGACAATGATCAGAAGAAGAACTACAAGGCCGAGCAGGGGAAAGCGAAGAGCTTCATACTCGATGGAGTTTGAGATCATGTGGTCTTACACTTGCAGGGCAAGGACACAACTCAAGAGATGTGGGAAGCTTGCTGTTTTGTCCTCACTGTATGAAGGCTCTTCCAAACAACGAAAGATGTACTTAGAGCAAAAATTGTACGAACATTGATGCAGAACGGAGAAGGGGTTAAATCCTATCTTCAACATCTTCAGGACACTAGAAACCAACTTGCTGCAGTGGGGTCTACTCCTCAGACTACCACAATGGTAAGGATAGCCCTGAATGGAGTCTCGGATGAATGGCAAGTCTTCGTCCAAAGTATATTGGGCAGAGAAAGACTACCTTCATGGGAGGAGATGTGGGCAACCCTTCAACAAGAGAAATTAAGGAGGGACCTAGTAAAGGTCAACTTCAATGGCAGCAGTGGGAATGGCATGAAGACAAAGGAGGAGGAGGAGAACGCAGCTCTAACATCAAAGGGACAACAGAAGCAGAAGCGGAAGAAGGACATTTCGAAGGTGAAATGTTTCAGATGTGGCGAGATGGGCCACTTTGCATCCCAATGTCCTTTGAAGCAAAAGGATAAGGATGAGAAACATGATCCTAAGGTTGCTTCAACAAATATTGACAAATATGAGTTTACCATGAGTGCCCTCGCATCTCCAGGAGGGAGATGGGGCGATATCGAGCTGTAGTCAGGAGGACTACATGTGGGTAGGATCCTTGAGAAGTCCACCTCTTGGATTGAATCCTTCCTACAGGAGCCCGAAATTCAACAGTAGCGAGATGGACTCAGTTTCGGATGATGCAGTGGATTGTTTGGAGAGACAGATGCTATAGCCTGAGACTAGGAGTTGATCAACACAATTCAAGGTTGGCAGCAGTGCAGATGGCACAATGCAGAAGTCAGCAACAACGCAAAAGATTCAGAGGGTCAGAGACTAGAGCAATCAGATTCCAACATTCATGGTATTATGGTTAACACAGTTAAGTTCAGTTAATTTTGGAAGTTTTTTAGTTGCTTCTCTTAGCAACTGAGTTGCAGTACAAATGCAGTGTTAGCAATGGTAGTGCTAGCAACATAGTAGATGCAGCATTTGAGAGGGAGTTGTAGTACAGATGCAGCAATGTCATGGGCAACAATACAATAGTAGCAGTAGTACAATGTTGGTGGCAGCAACAATGCGGAAAGGAGGTGCTTCAGAAATAGAGAAGCATGCAGTTGGACATTGTTACTAGAGCACTTTCCTAACTAAGAGGGAGTGTTAGTTTTTGGTAGCATCGGATGTGCTCTAGCCATGAAAATTGGTGGAGGGGCTAAGGCACGAGTTCTAAAGAACCCAAAAACCGTTTGGTGGAATTTCACGCGGATTGTATTTTATTAAAATAATTAATATTTTCAATGGGGTTCCTAACTCTAAACTTAGGAAAATTAAAATATTAATAGGTATTAATCAAAATATGGGTGAGAATGATCTAGAAGGCAGATCAAGTCATGTTTTAATCTTAGCCATTGATTAGAGACTTAATCTCAGCCGTTGAAGTCTCAACAAGAAAAATATAAGGAGGCTTGGGGTTTATTTAGAGACACACATAGAGATTGAGGAAATCAATTTTCTGAGGTAAGAAGTTCTCAAGAGGAAAATCGATTGGGGAGATTTTGCAGTAGAGGGGCAGTGAGAATTCGGGAGAAGGAATTTTCAGAGAATACATGGTGGAGAGAGGACAAAAAGGCATCCAGAGGAGGGTTGACGCTAGCCTACATAGTGTTGACGCAAAGGTAGCGTAGTCAGTGAGGGGAAGTTGAGTTTCTGTAGAGGGAATTCAAAGTTCAAGTGTCGGAAGCCAGGGTGTGAGTCTGGAGGCAAGAAAGTTGATTTCTCGGCCAGCAGAAGATCCAGAGAAGAGAAGCAACGTAATGCCTAGGAGGGGTGATGCAGTTTGACGTAGAGGCCATCGCAAGGTGATGCAGAGCCACCCAGAGTTGAGAATCAATCACTGATTCTCTAGTGATAGGGTGAGATCATTTCACCAGTATTTTGTCCAGTATTTTCTTTGTAAAGGATTTCTAGTTGAGCATCCTAGATTTGTATTCAGAATTTTCTCCTGCATAATAATAAACCCTCAGAGCTGTTGCACCGGTTTTCTTGCATTGGGTTTTTCTGGGGACTATTTTGTCCAAAAATAACCGTCCTGTGTATCTTTTTCTTTGCTCAGTTTCCTTGTTTCATGTAATCAAATTTAAAGTAGTGTAGGTTGCAGAAGTAATTTGCTTCAATATTCAGAGAATAACTTGATGAATGTGTATTAAAAATCAAGTAGGTGAAGTAGATTCAGATTTGCTGCAATAGGGGTTTGTTGAGTGTGGGAATTTTCACACCTGATGCTTGGGGTATGTTGTTGTCTAGAAAATGGGCTTCTAATTTAGGAGGAAGCATACAAATGAACTGGTCATATGCTACGATTCCTTCCCCTAAGGGTCAAGGATTTCTTAAACTAAATAGAGAGCTCGAAAGGAGATTCCATGTCAAAGATCCTAAAAGCCCCCATAATGAAATAGTGTGAGAGTAACCAAACCTCGAGAATCATGCTATTTTGTCTAATTCAATCATTCCCCTAGAGGTCAAGGTTGATAAAAATGTGAGTGACTTAAAAGATAAAGTTTGGCGTTTTTACTTTGATGGTGCAACATCTAGGCATGGTAAAGGTGCGAGAATTGTCTTAAAATGTCCCCTTAGTCATATTTTCAAATTTGCTTGTCAGTTAGAATTTGAAGCAATCAACAATGTGGCTGAGTATGAAGCCTTGTTATTGGGTATTGAATTGGCAAAAGCTTTGACAGTCAAATTGCTAAGTATAAAGGGAGATTCAGATTTAGTTATCATGAAATTAAGAATAAATTTACATGTAAAAATCAAAGATCAAAAAATTATAGGAATGTTGTATGGGATACTATGGAGTATTTTGATGGCATTAATGTTGAAGCTATTCCAAGAGAGCAAAATACTTTAGCTGATGAGTTAGCTGTTGCTGCTTCTACCATGCAATTGTCCAATAATTTATTTGAAGATAAAACTAAGACGGATATCATTTTTAAACCTTTTATGCCAGATAAATATGAACATTGGCAGGGCTTTGATAATGAGAAACACGTTATTCACTTTCTAAACAATTTGGATAAGTTTTAGGGTTTTCAGATAAATTTTGCGGAGGATAGATCCAAACAGCTTGATTTTTGGAGAGGGAAGAGTCCTACCATATGCACGATTGAACATGGCACATTCGAAAAACAAGCTACAGATTTCGCTGAAAGCAAGCAAATGCTCAGTATGCACTACATTGAACGCATTTGATGCCACAAGGCATCCTTTGTATTGTATTCCTAACCGTACACCCTTTTCATTTCAGTGTTTTATTTTGTAGGTAGATTTATGTTTTTCATGTTATTAGACTAGTTAATAAATGAAGAGCTTATATTTTTCGTGTGTTTAATGTTATATGATGATTTTTTAGATGGACATTATTTATGTTACCTTGTGTGATGCATGGACGCAGATTTTGGATTCTCACATTCCTCCAATGCAACAACGTGTCCCCATGCAGAGCCAAATGTTGACCACTCCGTGTCAATGACCCCATAGCAATTACCCCCTTTTTCGCAAAAGGGATATAGCCTGATCGATGTGTCCATGTCATCCAACGATCATCATCAACTTGGTTACCATGATGTAATGTAAACCCATTTTGCATGTATATTGTGTAAATAATCTCAGCAGAACTGTGTCGTGTATCTAACAACCTAGGTAAACTTTCCTTTCTAGTGATGATCTCTATTCTGGGAGGTTTTTTATCTCACCGATCCATTTTCGAATGGTCGACAGAGTTTTCCCTTTCAGTCTTACCCTAAAGCTGGAATGGATTTTGTCGCTAGGATCTTAGGCGAGTCCTAGTGTTCTAGATTGAGTCTATGTAAAAGTAATTTGGAAATAATCCTAACTATTTGGTTAGATTATTTTATTACAAATTGCTTGGTCTGTTGGATTATATTTGTGTCGCAGAAATGGGTAGTTTGTGAGGGTCTATAACAAATGGGTTTCCCCCTTTATGATGTAAAAATATGTAAATTTTTGATGTGAAATGTCTAGTGTATGGTCCCTCATAATTAGAAAACCATGGCTAAACATTTGAGGGTTGGAAAAATAATTTATCAACTCATAGGTTAATTAATTAAATTTTCTGGCACAAAATTGATTAAAATTCTAAGTCAGAAATTTAATTAATTCTAAGTCTTCGGTGAATTTAAATTCTCCAAAGGCAAAATTCGTTGGTCCTAAAAAATTAAATTTTAGGAGGTCTTGAGACTAAGGTAAATTAATTATTTTGATAAATTTTAAACCTTTGATCCCTGAGGGTTAAGTCAAAGTAATTTTTTTGGGGAAATTAACTTAAAAATTCTATTTTTGAGTTAATTAAAGTGCATTTAAATGAAAATTTCGAATTTCCTCAAGAATAAAATATTTTGACGGGTGAGATTAAAAGATATTTTGATTTTTATCAACGGTCGAGATTACTTTGACGAGGATCACTCAAATTAGCCGTTGGAGGATTTATCTTTAAATAGGAGGTCATTTGTCAGTTGATCTATCCGATCTTTGAGTCGTGTGTTAAGCAAGAAGCTCGTGTAATCTTTTTTTGGATAATAAAGAAAGACTTTGGGGTTACGATCTGATGGCGTTACTCTTCATGGGCATGTTGTAAGATGTTATTATTTCATGCTTAATTTTTCTGAAGCCATTGATGAATAGATTTTTAAGGGTGATCTGAGCACATGTATCTTGTTCAATTTGCTCGATTTTAAATAATAATTTTAATTTCGAATGTAATAGCAGGTATCCCTATTTTGTCTTAATTTAATTATTGTTTCTTCTCTCTATTTTTAATGGCTGGAATAAGTTTTGCAGGAAATCTTGAGAAAATATAGAGCGTTAGCGGATAGTCTTCAGTTGGACCAGCCAACTCTCGATCTGCCTTTTTTGAAGAGTCCATATATCTAATCTTAGGGCTTATCATAAGATTGTTGTTTTGTGGATGCATGAGGCTTTAAGCTAGTACCTCCATTTAAAATTAAAAAAATTTCGATTTCTTTGCAGCATAATGGTAGATTTGGCTACTTAGAGCTTTTAGTTTGTAAATATTGTAATTACCTTACAAGGGTTTATTGGGGTTTCAAGATTTATCATTGTATATATCGTCTGGGTGTTTTGTTTTCTTTTTTTCAGGTGCAGATCTGAAGGAGAATTGATATTTGAATCTAGATCTAGGCCTTGGAGGGTAATATTTGGCCTCAAAATCATTTTGCAGGGGCATTATTCCAAATTTTTTCTAGTTTGAGGGTTTCAAAATTTATATATGGGGATTTCATGAGTTTTTCTTAAAGCAGATTTTAAAGTTGGAGTATACTAGTTTAAGATATAAATGTCTGGAATACTTTTTAGGTTTCTTGGGCTACCATTTCTTTTTCTATCTGTTTCCTTATTGAGCACTCTTCTCTATTGCGTCTTTACTTCCCTCTCTCTACAAAATCTGAAGTTCTCTCTCTGCCGAATCGCAACTTCCCCTCCTCTGCGTTTTCTGCTGCGTTTACCCCTTAGCTTCCTGCTCTTTCCTCCTCCTCTCTGCATGCCTGCAAACCTTCGTTGCCCTCGAGCTCCATTTCCCTTCCTGCAAACCTACAAATCCTTGTCATCCCCTCGAATTTTCTTCCTCAACACTGCCCAAGCTCCCTCAACCTGCAAACCCTTTCGCCGTCTGTCCATTTTCAACCCTGTCACGAAATCTTCTTTTTTCTCTGCGTTTTTTTTGGCTATTTCTGTGGCCCTTTTACTTTAGCTTCCACTGATGCCTATGCGTTCCTCCCTTGACCTGCAACGCAATCTTTTTCCTCATTGCAGCAGTCCCTCTTCCGTTGCTGCCATAGAAGCCCTGCATCTCTCTTTGCGTCCTTTCCTAACCTGCGACCTTCCATTCGTTACTTGCCCATCGAGCTGCCCTCTCTACTCACTTCCATCTCTACCTGCAACGCTCCTCTCCCTTGCTACTGCCACCAAGTCTGAGCCTACATATAGACATGAAACTCGATTTCCTTTCTCCTTTTTGTTAACTTTGGTTAGGGTTTAGTTTTGATAACATTATTAGCTTTTCACATTTCATTTTTTATTTTGATTTTTGTTGAAACTAAAAAGAAAATTTAAAATTTTGATTTTAAGTTTTGTTTTAGTGTGTGTTCATTTTTTTTTTTTTTTGTTTTATTAATTTTGGCTTTTCCCTTTTATGTTGATTTTTATGACTTTTTTTTTTTGGGTTTATCTAGATAAAACAAAATAGAAAACCAAAAAAAAAAAAATCTTCATTTCCATTTTTTTTATTAATGTGACCTGATTTTTCTAAAGAAGTTAAATTAAAAGGGAGTTTTTTGTGCATTATTTTTTTTTTAAATTTTCATGTGGCCTTTGGCCCATTAAAAATTTAACTTATTAACCCCTTTTGATTTTTATTTGTGTCACATCAAAAACTTAATTAATCATTTGCCGCATTAAATTTTGTTATAAACCTTAGCACATTAAAAATTACCCAAGGGATAATTTTAATTTTTAATCTAAAGTTCCTTTTTGGGTTTTTATTTGTGTTAAGGGTTTTTGGACTTTAAAAATTTGAAGGGAAATTTTGTGGTATTGACATTTTTTCTCTATAGTCAAACACGCTTAATAATGTTTTAAATTGTCTCTAAAGATTGACTATAGGAGAACGGCAATTTTTTTCTAGATCTGGGTCACTATAGAAAAATCATTTTAATTCTGGCATTGTGAATTGCTTAGCATTTGAATTTCATAGTTCTTCATGGTATTTAAATTTTTCGAAATTTAATTGCTAGAATATTTTGCATGCTAAGGTTTTGAACCGTTTCTTATGCTTTACATCTAATTGTTCATGATCGTCATTTCTATCACATCTCTAATTTTCCTCTGAACAACTTGATTTTGTTTCTTCAAGTAGGTTCATGGTTAATTGAGCATCTAAGGCATTGGTCTAAAAATCATTCCTATCTTGTGGTTAGGTCTTATTCATCTAAGTGATATATATATATATAATATATATATATATATATATATATATATAACTCATTATCAGAACTTGTTTCAGTTTCATTAAGTTAATCAGCCTTGAGTCTCCTAAAGCTTGTGTTCCACAAGTTTTCTTCATTCATTTACCCCTAGGGACTAGCCCCCCTTGACTTGTCTAGGAGAATCCGAGAAAGTCTAAACGGAGTCAGTGAGGATTAGAGTGACATCCCTTATTCTGAGCGTTGTCGTGGTGCTTGGACACTTTGTGCGACAATAGGTTTTATATTTAGTTTACTAGGTGCTGACTTTTCTTAATTTAGAGGTGCTCCTCTTAGATTGTTTAAAGGCACAAACCCATCTATAGGAAAGCACATGGTCATGAATCATTTTTAACTTATGTAGGGCACACGTCCCTAGGTAAGGAGGTGTTCTATTGTTGGAAGTTTTCTTATTCAGGTAGGGCACACTCTTCTAGTTAGGGATGGTACTATTTTTTTAGATCCTAGTTCTCTTGTAGTGTATAAATGAAAGAGAGAGGGTAACTTCACTAGACAGATTTTTGAGTGAGTTAAATAGTTGAATTTTGAGTTATTGCTTTGGAATTCTTCTTTTAGTTAATTAAGATATGCATGATTAAGTACTATTAAGTGTATTTGCTATCCGCAATTTTCAGAACTCTCGTTAAGCAGATTTAGTACATTACAGTATGCTGTTCTGAGCTCTCCTCTAGCTTGCTCTTCACAAGTTTCTGACTCAAGTGTTTGTAGATCCAGTGCTATGTTTTCTGCAGTTTTGAGAAGAGGTTAAGTTCTCTGTTTCCTGATGGTTAAGAGTTTTGCTTTAGAAGTGCAGATCTGCTTACCATGCTTTGGAAATTTAACACAGGAGAGTTTTGCTGGGGCTGTGTGAAGTTATTTTGCTGCATGGATCACACAAAGAAAAAGCTATTAGTTTGTATTTCAGATTTTCACTTTTCGTTGCTCAAAGCTTATTGTTAGTTTGGAAATATGACCATACTTTGTCAAGTTTACCTAGACCTACATATATATTTTATATTTTGATAGTTATATCTGAATTTATATATTAATATTTTCTCCCTCATGTATTTCTTTATCTGTTCAACGTAGACATGATTTAAGGCACATATGCCTCACAAACAACTTGATGTAGCTACATCATATTAGGTACCAATTCCATTGACTTATTTGGTTGATTTTGGACATTAACATAGTACTTTTAGTCTCTATCTCTTACATAAAAGTTTTTGAGATTATATACAAAGGATTATTGTTTAATGTCAGGTATCCTGATGATCCTTATGATCGGATATGGGAGTCTGATGCTGTTAAGAAGCCAAATTTTCTAGTAGGTGTAGCTCCTGGCACCACCAAAATTCATACTAGGCGGCCTGTTGATACTGGAAGAGATGAATACCCACCAGAAAAAGTGATGCAAACAGCTGTTGTAGGTGAAAAAGGGGTTTTGTCATATCGGATCAATTTGGATGGATTTCCTGGATATGGTTGGGCATTCTCTTATTTTGCTGAAATTGAGGATTTGTCTCCAACAGAGCCTCGCAAATTTAAACTTATTCGCCCGAATGTACCTAATTATGACAATTTGATTGTCAATGTTCAAGAGAATGCTCAATCTAGTTACAGATTATATGAGGCAGGCTTTTCCAATTTATCACTTCCATTTGTTGTGTCATTTGAATTTGTCAAAACAGAAGACTCATCCCGAGGTCCAATCTTGAATGCATTGGAGGTAAATAAGTATGTACAGATAAACTATGGCACAGAAGATGGTGGGTGTTCTTCACTCTCCTTATCATGTTCATATATTTAGATTTGTGTTCCTAAGGAATAATATTCCATTTGTTTAATGCTGAAGCCTTGACGATTACAAATGCTTTTTGATTTGGTCTTTGCAGCGGAAGTTCTTGCTAGCTTGACTACCTTATATCCTTTATCTGTTTGGGCACTTGAAGGTGGTGATCCTTGTTTACCAGTTCCTTGGACGTGGGTGCAGTGTAGTTTGGATGCACGACCAAGGATTACTGCAATGTACATAGTTTTGAGATGAGGATTTCTCTTATTTTGGTTTTTGTTATTAAAATGTAATGTATTACAAATCGTAACTTCTATGTCCAGTATTTTGTCAGCTTTGAATTGGAAAGGCTGTGGCTTGAACCTCACATAATGTAATTGGTCAAAGAATTATTTCATACTTCAATGAAATGCAACTCCTTTTGATGTAACTTTCTGTGTTTGAAGCTTTTTGTCAGGAAAAAATTTGACAGGGCAGATACCTTTACAAATATTGAATTTGACAGCGCTGGCTGATTTGTAAGTATACTGTTATGGTCTTGTTAATGTATGATAGGACTAGACTGTAGGCTTATTTGCATATTTGAATATATATTAAAATTTGATGAGTTTATTATTGTGGGTTGCACTCTACAGGTGGCTTGATCACAACTTTCTAAATGGTTCATTGCCTGATTTTGGTGTTTTAGTTAACTTAAAGAGATTGTAAGTTTCAGAAAAATGTTTAGGATATTACTGGTTTTTTTAATCTTAATAACTGTTTTTTAAAAGCTGAACATGTGGGTTGTTCATTGTAGGCACCTTGAATATAACCAATTGAGTGGTACCTTACCTGTGTCTTTGGCAGATTTGCCAAACCTGAAAGAACTGTAAGTTACACAATTCTGAAATTGCTAGTGAAAGACTTTTCAGAATGGTTTGTTCCAATGTTGCAACTATCATTTTTCATGAATATATCAAGGGTATGGAATGTAGTTTATTGGAAATCTTAGCAAGCTTTAAAAAATACGAAAGTTCTTTCTTTTTTTCATTTTTTTTAAGTTTTAAACATCTAAACAACAACACCATCAGACAAACACATTACCACATACTGTTGGAATTTTTAAGTTTAACCCATTAGAAATTCTTCTTGTACTATCTCGTTTATTTCTTCCTACTTGTTCAATTACTTAACAAGTTATTTACCATGTAAATATTGGAAATAAACACAAGTACAATATCAACACATACAGATCATCAATTGAAGGTAAACAAGCACACAAGTGACACCATTGTTTTTGGACTAATGTCCCCTGAAAAACCCAATGCGGGAAAACCAGTGCAGCTATTCAGAGGGTTTTATTATTATGCAGTTTCAGAATACAACCTGGGAGCCAGAAATGGCTCACCCAACAGAGAATGCCCTCGGCAGTAGTACCTCTCAGTCGGAGACAGGTACTCCGGCTAAATCATCGGATGAACGATCCCATAGCAACAATGCAGCTTCTGCTGCTCTGCATCACTTTGATAGGGACCGCGTCACCCTATCGGCTCCAACTCCTAGTGTGTCCCACGAAATCATCCAACGCTGCCTCTAGGCCATGCGTCAGCCACTATGGCCTCCGCATCAGCTTCTGGAGCCTCTGTGTCAGCCGCTAGACCCTCTGTGTCTCACACGTTGGACTCTCTGGCTTTGCGTAGCTCCTAGCTGCCTCTGCGTGACCTCTAGCTGGTTTTGTGTCAATCTCTCTTGGCTCTACGCTAATCCTCCTGGTATTAACTTTGCCTCTTTGCTATGTATTCATTGCCCCTCAGTTGCAACTCAGATCACTCACTCAATTTCCTCAGCAAACCCTGCCCTAGAAAAATCGAATTCTTGATCAACTTGGTGTGTTGTCCAACTGACCCTCAAGCCTCCCCTTATACTTTTCTCGTTGGTCCATCAACGGCCGAGATTAAATCTCTAATCAACGAGTAAGACTAGATTTGGCTTAATCCATGACTTTTGGACCCTTCTAACCCTGTTTTATATTAATACCCATTAATATTTTATTTTTCCTAAGTTTAGACTTAGAAACTCCATTAAAAATATTAATTATTTTAATATCTCCCAAACTGGTTAGAATCCGCCCAAACCATTTCTGGGTCTTGGAGATCTCATGTGTTTTAGCCTCTCCACCAATTTTCATGGCTAGAGCACATCTGCTACTACCCCAAATCAACACTCCCTCTTAGCAAGGACTGTGCTCTAGTAATACTCCGCACTGAGTATAACCCTGATCATCGAGCATTGGTCCCCGCGCTGATGTTGGACCTCCCTGCCCAACATCCTCTACAATGCTGCATCATGTACTACTGCCCATGGCCCTGCCGTTGCCACTGCTGCATCCATACGGCAACTCCCTCTGCATCCGTGCTGCTGCTGGTCCATATACCTAGCACTTCATCCCCTTCTCCTCATGCTACCCATAGCACTGCCACTACTAACTGATGCATTGCAACCTAGTTACTGAGAATGAAGTAACTGATTCACCCAACTCTGATATCCCTGTCAGGCTAGAGACTCCCCCGATGCTGAATCTCCCTCTGTCGCTAACAAGTGTTGCCTCTACTGACCTTTGCGCTGCTACAACAAATCCTTGCATCTCACACTGTTGCACGCTTGCTGTCTCGGGACTCTTGCACTGTAGCATTCTCTGTCGCTTCATCTGCATCCGTCTCTACCGACATTTGCTTGTCCTGCTACTCCTCTTCGGGGCTCCCGTAGCTAGGTATAATCCAAGAGGTTGGGTACCTCAAGGATCCTGCCCCTCATCGCCTGTAGTCCGTCTGACTACAACTCGATGTCTCCTCACTTCCTCTCAAGTGGCGCATGAGCGCTCATGGTACAGTCGTCATACTCGTCGACTTCTTTCTTCGCCTTTGCTGGCACTGCCTTCGAGTCAGAAGCCTCTCCCTTACTCTTCTTCCTCGGACACTAGTTCGCATAGTGACCCAATTCTCCACAATGGAAGCACTTGACCTTGGAGAGGTCCTTCTTCTTTCTCTTCTCTTGCTTTCCCGCAGATGCGAGAGCTGCATCTTCTTCTTCCTCCTCCTTGATTCTGACCCCTTTTCCGCTACTCCTCGCCTTGGTCACCCGTCTGATTTGTTCTTTACGAAGAGCCACCCACAGTTCTTTCCAATTTGGAAGGTTCGACCTGCCCAGTATGCTCTAGACAAATACCTCCCAATCCTCTGAGACTGCATTCAATGCGATCCTCACCATCAGTTCCTGATCCGGCGTGGCCCCTATGGAAGTTAGCGGTCACAGATCTCCTTCAATCCACCGAGGAAGACATCTATTTGCTCTCCCTTCTGCATCTTGTATGACTGCAACTGATTTTCAAGTAACATCTTTCTCTGCATGGAAGTATGCTTGTACAATTTCTTCAAGGCATCCCACATCTCATTTGTTGTGCCCTTCTCGGCAATATGCGACACCACATGATCCTTGACCCCATCAAGGATGATGCACTTTGCCCTGGCCATTGCCTCCTCGTAGTTCTCATTTTCAGATGGGTCAACTGGGATCGCTATTGTTTTCAAGGCGAAATCCTTGATGCGATATTTGTTTAGAATGGACAAGATCCTGGCCTTCCAGACCACGAAGTTGGATGCTCCGTCCAACCTATCCTAATCTCTCAGTCCATTCACGGCCATTATGCTGCTCTTCTTCTGACTCCTTTGAGTCTCTTTACTTCTCTCCTGGAAGTCCTTGTTTCGACTCCCTCTGAGTCTCGATTTCCTTTTTGGAAACCCTTCCTCCTTGGTCTTCCCCTGTTAGGTACTGTGCTGACCACAGTACCCCACTAGCTTCTCTTCGCAAATTATCCGCAGCCTCCTATACCCCAGCAACTTGAAGGACTGAGCCTCTAGGCTCTGCGCAATCCTGATATTGACAAAATATGCACCTCCTGGCCACATCGTCGATCCTTCCTGACTGAGAAAGATGATCGGGGACTGTGTAGGTCAAGTCTGCTCCTCTCTGCCTTTGCGTTGATCCTCCTCCTGGCTCGAACTAATGATGCAGGCCTTTTGCGTCACCCCTTCCTTGCTGCTTTCTGCTAGGAACAACGTCTGTCACTTGGGACAACTGTTTCTATTGCCAATGCTCTGCTCGGGTGATGCCTTTAGTTATCCTGTGATCTTTAACCACGCTCTGATACCATGTTGGAATTTCTAAGTTTAGCCCTTTAGAAATTTTTCCTGTACTATCTGGTTTATTTCTTCCTACTTATTCAATTACTTAACAAGTTATTTGCCATGTAAATACTGAAAATAAACACAAGTACAATATCAACATATACAGATCATCAACTGAAAGTAAACAAGCACAAAAGTGACATCGTTGTTTTTGGACTAATGTCCGCGAATCAACCCAATGCGGGAAAACCGGTGCAACTATTCAGAGGGTTTTATTATTATGCAGTTTCAGAATACAACGTGGGTGCCAGAAATTTCTCACCCAACAGAGAATGCCATCGGCAGTAGTACCTCTCAGTTGGAGACATACTTCGGCTAAATCACCGGATGAACGATCCCACAGCGACAATGCAGCTTCTGCTGCTCTGCGTCACTTTGATAGGATGATGCAATCCTATTCGACTCTCCAGCTCCCAGTCTGTCCCATGAAATCCTCCAGCACTGCCTTTAGGCCCTGCGTCAGCCTCTCTGGCCTCTACGTCAGCTTCTAGAGCCTCTGTGTCAGCCCCTAGACCCTCTACTTCTCACACGCTGGCTTCTCTGGCTCTGCGCAGCTCCTGGTAGCCTCTATGTGGACTCTAGCTGGCTCTGCATTAACCTCTCCCGGTTCTGCGCTGATGCTCCTGGTACTAACTCTGCTTCTCTACTATGTATTCACTGCCCCTCAGTGGCAACTTAGATCACTCACTTGATTTCCTCAGCAAACCCTGCCCCAGAAAAATCGAATTCTTGATCAACTTGGTGTGTTCTCCAACTGACCCTCAAGCCTCCTCTTATACTTTTCTCGTTGGTCCATCAACGACTGAGATTAAATGTATAATCAATGACTAAGATTAGATTTGGCTTGATCAATGACTTTTGGACCCTTCTAACCCAGTTTTATATTAATGCCCATTAATATTTTATTTTTCCTAAGTTTAGATTTCTTGAGGGTCTTAGTGATGGTGCCAGACCTATCCACAACACGTAGGATCTATATGTATGTTGAGGGGTTAGTAGAGCCACTTCGGGGTTTAGTCCGATCCACTATACCAGCCACACTCCAGGACGCCATTAGCATGACCCGGGACTTACAAGATGCCTTACCTAGGACCCAGACACCTTACCCCTAGAGGCAAACTTTCCAGTCTAAGGGGAAGGATGTGAGGAGTCCACCTCCAAAGGGGAATCCAAGATGAGCACATATTGACGATGATGCTAGGAGGGCGCTGAAGAAGAAGCGGTTGTGCTTCATTTGTCAAGAGCCGTGGGCACCAGGACATAGATGTGTTGCTGGCAAAGCACATTTTATTGAAGTCTTCTCCGAGAGCAGTGGGGAAGAGGATGATGAGGATGATGTGGAGGTAGGAGATAGTCATGTCGTGCAGGGACCTTTGCCACCTCCACCGCCAACAGCAAGTGGTGCATCTTTTGCACCTACCGGAGGGGCCCTTATAGCATTGCGAGGAGTTCCCAAGTATCTGACGCTACGAGTACGGGGGATAGTACGTGGCCAACGAGTATCAGTTTTAGTTGACAGTGGGGCAACCCACAACTTCATCGATGCACAAATAGTTGAGCAGAGAGGTATACAGGCAGAGAACTTCGATGGGTTTTCAGTTTTGGTCCCAGGAGATCAGACCATGATGTGTGCTCATTATGTTCCAGAGCTATCAGTGACGATGGGCACCTACACACTGACTAGCCACTTTTTCGTGGTCGATATTCCGGACACCAATGTGATACTGGGTGTTCAATGGCTTATCACTCTAGGGAAGATCACGACAGATTGGAAGACCCTAGAAATGGAGTGGGATGATGAGAAGACAGGGAGGCATGAGAAGATACGGGGTCAGCACACATATCCGCCTTAGACTGTTTCGGTTCATCGGATGGAGGCAGTCTTCCGGAAGGGAGACATAGAATGGGTAGTAGAGTTCGTGCATTAGAGGCAGGGACTATAGGGCAGATGGTACATCTGGTGATACAGTCCATCCTTGACCGGTATGCCATAGTGTTTGGGGAGATTCCACCGGGACAGCCACTAGACCGGGGGTTTGAGCACACCATCGAGCTTGAGCAGGGCATACAGGCAGTCATTACCACCCCCTATAGGCACCCCAAGGCCTATCGGGATGAGATTGAGTGGGCTATCCAGGAGTCGCTGACTCTTGGGCACATTCGGCCGAGCACGAGTCCTTTAGCTTCTTCCGTGGTGTTGGTGAAGAAGAAGGACGACACATTGAGGATGTGCATTGACTACAGTGCCCTGAACAAGGAGACACTGAAGAATAGGTACCCCATACCTAGGATCGATGAGTTGAAAGGAGCATGGTTCTTCTCAAAGATTGATTTGAGATTTGGGTACCATCATATTCGCGTCAGGGAGCAGGACATTCCCAAGACCGCCTTCAGGTGTCACTATTGCCCTTTGAGCTAACCAACACCCCCGCTACATTTCAGTCCTGCATGAATCACATCTTCCGTAGTCACTTGAGGAAGTTTGTGTTGGTATTCTTTGATGACATTCTCATTTACAACAGGGCTTGGGAGGAGCATCTCTAGCACATTGAGATAGTGTTGCGTATCTTGCAGGAGCAGCAGTTCTATGCCAAACTCTCCAAGTGTGAGTTTGGGTTGACAGAGATGTTGTATTTGGGGCACATCATAGGGGTGGACGGAGTGAGTCCACGAGGAAAAGATCAGGGCCATTAGAGAGTGACCGGAGCCGAGGAACGTGACAGAACTATGTGGGTTCATTGGCATTGTACTTACTACCAGAAGTTCGTCAAGAGTTTCTTGCAGCGTGCTGCACCCCTGACAGATTTGACGAGGAAGGGGGCTTTCAGTTGGTTGGATACAGCGCAGCGAGCCTTTGATAGGGTCAAGGAGGTTAGGAGCAGTTGCCCAGTACTTGCATTGCCAGATTTCATGCAGCCATTTGTTTTGGAGTGTGACGCATCGGGAGAGGGGATCCGCGCAATATTGATGCAGGGAGGTCACCCTATAGCCTATGAGAGCCGGAAGCTCCTTCCGCACGAGAGGTTGTATTCTATATTCGACAAGGAGATGCTGGCCATCATGCATGCATTGGCCAAGTTCCGGCAGTATGTAGTAGGTAACAGGTTTAGGGTGAGAACTGATCACAACAGCCTCAAATTCTTTTTGGAGCAGAAGCAGCTACAGGAGACGCAGTAGAAGTGGATCAGCAAGATCCAATCATATGACTTTGACATCGAGTATGTCAAGGGTAAGAACAACGTGGTAGCAGATGCTTTTTCACGTAGACCAGCCACGTTGTCTCTTATGAGCATGGACATAGACTGGAGGGCTCGACTCTTAGTAGAGTACTCCAAGGACAGGTTTGCATGTGAGGTTTTGAATGGGCAGGTGGCGGATGACAGGTACAGGGTGGTCGATGAGATCATCTACTACAGGGATCAAATCTTCTTGACTGAGGGATCTCAACTTAAGAAGAAGATACTCCAGGGATCACATGATTCACCATTGGCTGTCCATCATGGGTTTACCAAAACCTACAGGGCCATCAGAGAGAGGTTCTCATGGAAGGGCCTCAAGGAGGACGCACTCCAACATATACGGGAGTGCGACGTTTGCCAGAGGAACAAGGGGGAGATGAGCCATCCCGCGGGTTTATTGCAACCTCTTCCCATTCCAGAGGGAAGATGGGAGAGTATTTCGATGGACTTCATCACAGGGTTACCCATGGTACAGGGCAAGGATTGTATCTTTGTTGTCATTGACTGGCTGACGAAGTATGCACATTTTTTTGCCATATCCGCACACTACACAGCAGCACAGGTAGTCGAGTTGTTCTTTAGAGAGGTCTTCAGGCTACATGTCGTCCTAAGACCATCGTCAATGACAGAGACAACCGTTTCATGGGCGAGTTTTGGCAGGAGCTTTTTCGGGTAGTGGGGATGGAGTCGACACCCAGCACCAGTTATCACCCACAGACAGACGAACAGTCAGAGATAGTTAACAAGTGGCTGGAGGGCTACTTGCGTAACTACGTCAGTGGGCAGCAGAGAGCATGGCTGAAGTGGTTGCATCTAGGGGAGTACTGCTACAACACTACACATCACATGTCCATTCGTATGTAACCATTCTATGCTTTGTATCGGTATCATCCTTTATCTTTTGTTGACATGATGTTTGGTGATAGCAAGGCTCCGAGAGCCAGGATTTGGATCCAAGAGAGTCAGGATATCCTCCGAGTTCTCAAGGATAACATGGCTACAACACAAAACCAATAGAAGCTGTATGCTGACAGGGGTTGGGTGGAGAGACAGTTTGAGGTAGGGGACATGGTCTACCTACGATTATAGCCATATTGACAGTCGTCACTGAAGCAGAAGGGGCCTGAGAAGCTCAAGCCCCGCTTTTATGGGCCATACAGGGTGATACGCAGGATTGGACAGGTTGTATATGAGTTAGAGCTGCCCCAAGGCAGCAAGATTCATAACATTTTTCATGTATCATGCTTGAAGAAGGCATTGGGGCAGCAGGTGACAGTGACAGATGAGCTACCACCCATGGATGATGAGGGGCATTAGGTGTTGCAGCCAGAGGCTATTATTGATACCAGGGGGAGGCAGCTGCAGAGCAGGACGATCCGGGAATTCTTGGTGAGGTGGAAGAATTTGCCGAATGAGGATGCCATTTGGGAGAGTGAGAAAATCTTGCAGCATCCATCACTTTAGTTGCTTGAAGACAAGCAACATTTTGCCGGGGGAGACTATAATATTCCTAATTAGCCATGGCTAATTGGAAAATTCGATTTTGCTTAATTTTGCCTTCTATAGTTATTTATGAATAAAAAAAAAGTGAGGGAAAGGGGACATGACTCACTTTTAGAATAAAAGTCACTTCCTAGTAGCACAACATTGTGACTTAAAGGGGAGCCAAGGGGGCTAGAAGGGGGACACAGAAATGGAGCCCACACAGACACTTGGAGGCACTGCACAGAAGGGAAGAAACATGTGGCAAGAGAGGGATTACGTTGGAGAAGGTCAGCCTTGGGATTGAGAGAGGCAAAGGCTATAAAGGAGAGAGGAGCTTCCTCATTTTGGCATTCGGTTATGTGCATTTGAGCTAGTCACGTCGACTTAGAGCACGCTCGCTGTTTAGCTAGTCTGCAGCACTGTTTAGTGCATTGAGTGTCTCCATTCGGAGATCTCACCCTTTGCCCTGGAGGACTTCGAGTGCCTACTCGGGCAAGGTATTCCCATCAACGTTTTGGCAGTAGTTCATCAACATTTTTGGCAGGAGGATTGAGCATCTTGGAGGATTGCGCAACACTGAGAGGGATGACACAGTTCTTTCTGGCAGGAGTTCTGGCTTGAGGGTTTGCAGTAGGATTTATGCTGGGAGATTGAGCAGGGAATCAGCCCTTGCATATTGGAGGGTTTGGCAGAGGTTCCAGGCATATTTCTGGAGGGTTTCGTTCAATGGCAGCATAGAGCCTTGAGAGATTGCGTAGAACCCCAAGGGGGGTGATTTTCAAGGGTCAACCATTCTAGAAAATCTTTTTGGGTTTTTCTAGGTTTCTTGAGTAGAGTCCGATTCCAGAGTTTCAGCCTTTTCTAAGGAGGGTAACAACCCCAAATCCTCATTCGATTTCCAGCAGCAGCAACAACGCGACTGTTTTCCAGCAGCTGGGACGCAGATCAATGTGAGGCCATTCCTTTGCTATTTTGAGTGTATTTTTTCACTTGCCTTGTGCAAGTCGAGGTGCCATCTTTCTGATCGCCTCCTGTACTCATTCTATTGCTCAATATAATAAAATGGCTTAGCATTTCTTGAGTATTTGTTTACGTTTCATGTATACATTGTTGTTTGTTGCACTATCGTTATTTCATCTCTGTGAATTTTCTAGCTATTATACCACTTGTACGTTTTTCTAGTTGGGGTTTGTTGGTATTTGAGAGGTATTCCCAGAAAGGGTTATCACAGCAGTGCAGGGAGAGCCAACGCAAAAGTGTGACGCAGAAAGAGGCAGCGCAAGTTAGGTTGACACTGGCATTGCGTGAGCAGTCTGACGCTAGGCCAAAGTGAGGAAAAGTGACGTAGGAAGACGCAGAGGGATTCAGAGGGCTGAAAAGCATTTCTCCTGGATCAAAGATTTGTCAAGAAGCGTCTGTAAAGTTTCTCACTTCTGTTCTGTTGGTTGTATATTATACAAGAGATTTTTGTTGAAGAATAATAAAGAAACCTTCGTCTACTGCATCGGTTTTCCCACATTGGGTTTTTCCAGGGACGATTGTCCGAAAACAACTGTCATTGTGGTTATTCTTGTGTTGTTATTGCATTCACTTTTAGAATTTTATCTGTGAAGTCTACAGTAGAATTTATTTTGATATTCACCGTAAGAATACACTGAATAACTTATTTCTGAATTAATAAGTAGAAGAAATAATATTATCATTGCAGTAGGATTTCTATTTTGAAATTTTCACATGGTATCTGAGCAAGGTTAAACAAGAGTGTAGACTGAAGAGCTCTCGCTAAGGAAAAGGAGGGAGTTTGATATTGCTGCAAAGGCAGAAGATTGAAACGCCGGAAAATTACATAGTTCTCAGGTTAGGACGCAGTTTATTCTACAACAGTCGCTGGGGTAGGCTAGTGTCAGAAAATAACACAAAGATGGACACTCAAAGTAACTCAGAGTTGGCTTTTAGACTAAAAGAAGAATTCGCTTGCCTATCAAGTTTAGCATCAGCAGATGTTTGGTACATTGATAGCGGGGCTTCAACTCATATGACTAGAGTACGAGAATATTTCTCCAGCTATCAAGAAGAACAAATGGATTTCCATATTACAATGGGAAATCGAACAAAGTGTACTCCAGTAGGGAGGGGCACCATGGCATTTCAGACAGAAGAAGGAACCAACATCCAAACCACCAATGTTCTACATGTGCTGGGATTAGGAATGAATCTGATTTCAGTGTCTCAGTTACAAGACAAGGGATACGATGTATACTTCATTGAAAAGAAAGTATACGTCAAGCATCCAAGTTGGAAGAAGAAAAGACAAATTGGAACTCGAAGCAATAAATTGTATAGGTTGTAGCTTGAGTCTCCAATGGCACTGATAGGCAACAACTATGATGGTGAAAATGAACGAAATGAATTATGGCATAGGCGAATGGGGCATTTACACCATGGAGCACTGAGGATGCTCAGAGAGACTGTTATAGGAGTACCAGTCCTTAGTAATGAACATGATGACTTGTGTAGAGGGTGTGTTCTAGAGAAGTATGCTAATGCAACTTTTTCCAGAAGTAACAATAGAGAAGAATGTGTATTAGGATTGATACACTCAGATATTTGTGGTCCTATGTCCATAAGAGCTCTTAGGGGTGGTGAATATTTAGTCACTTTTATTGATGATCCCTCCAGAAAAACGTGGATCTATTTCTTAAAGACAAAAGGTGAGGTCTTTGACCGTTTCTGAGAATTTAAAGCTCTTGTTGAAAATATGATAAGGTAAAAGATAAAGGTATTGCACTCAGATAATGGTGGAGAATATATAGACAAAGACTTCACAGATTTCTGCGCAACAAAGGGCATCAAAAGAGAGTGGACAACTCCATATAATCTGAAGCATAATGGAGTAGCAAAACGGAAAATAGAACTTTTGTTGGGACAGCCAAAGCTATGTTGTATAATGAGGATCTACCTAGGTATCTATGAGCAAAAGCTTGCAACGCAATAGTGTATATCCAAAATAGAACTCCTCATAGAGCATTGGGGAAGATAATGCCCGAAAAGGTCTTCACAGGGAAGACGTCGGAAGTCAGTCATCTCAGGATATTCAAAAGCGCGGCTTATTGTCACATTCCAGACAAGAAGCGTAGTAAATTGGATCAGACTGCAGAAAACGGGTATCTCGTAAGATACAACGAGACCTCGAAGGCATACATAATCTACATTCCTAGTAGCAAGAAGATTGTAATGAGACAGGATGCATTGTTCATGGAGGACAGAGCTTTCAGGAAATCTCGTGAGATGCCTGTAGACGATCAGTCAGGAGATGTTCCATTAGTCCAGGAGTGGCAAGGAGGACATGTAGGAGGACAAACATTTGGATCGAGTACAGTGACCAACACTAGTATCTCCTCAGAAGGAGGAAATATAGATAGTTCTCAGCAGATGGAACAACAAGATCAGGAGGAGGAGTTGGTTGAGCCTCCCACCACTAGTGTAGAACCAACAAAGGAGTATGACAAACACTAAGGGAAGTAGAGGAGTTTGCTGGAGCTCCTAGAACCGAGAAAAGGCAGTGTAGACAACCTAATAGATACCAGGCATTAGTAGCTCAAGTTGAAGAACCCTCTAGCTTTCGGGAAATTGTTCAACACCAAGTATGGGTGGATGCCATGGTAGAAGAATACAACTCTATCACGACGAATGATGTCTGTGAAGTAGTACCTAGACCAGAAGATAGATCAGCGGTAGGATCACGATGGATTTACAAGATCAAGTATGTTGCAAATGATAGTATAGAGAAGTACAAGGCTAGGTTCGTGGCAAAGGGGCATGCTTAGAAAGAAGGAATAGACTATGAAGAGAGCTTTGCCCCAGTGGCTCGATACACCTCTATCAAATTCGTTATATCCCTAGCAACTCAAATGGGATGGGAGATTCACTAGATGGGTGTCAAGACAACATTCTTGAATGGGGTGATAGAAGAGGATGTGTATATAGAACAACCTGAAGGCTTCGAACTCATGAGAAAAGAACTCATATTTGCAGATTAAAGAAATCCTTGTATGGGCTCAAGCAGGCACCTAGAGCATGGAATGGTCAAAATAAGTGGCTACTTGCAGCAGTTGGGATTTGTCAAGAGTGATGTTGATCCCAATCTCTACTATTTGACGGTAGAGAATGAGCCACTTATTCTGGTATTATATGTAGATGACTTGTTCTTAACTGGGTCATCTAGGCTCATACAAGATTGCAAGAAGAATCTTGATGCTGAATTCGACATGAAGGACATGGGCTTGATGCATTATTTTCTAGGATTGGAAGTTTGGTAGAAGAGTAGAGAGATCTTACTTAGGATATGCTACAGAAATTCTGAAGAGATTCAAAATGCAGGATTGTCGACCCATGGCTACTCCCATGATCACCAACTGGAAGAAAATAGATGCACCAGGAGAAAAGGAAGTAGACCCCATCTTGTACATGTAGCTCATTGGATCGCTCATATATCTACTCAACACTAGGCCAAACATTTGCTTTGCTGTCAACACTCTTAGTCAGCTCGTGGTGGAACCAAAAAGTGTGCATTGTGTGGCAGCTAAACGCATCCTTAGGTATGTGTGTGGAACATTTGGATATGGGTTGAAATACTCCCAAGGGGAGGACGTTAGATTGAATGGGTTCACAGATGCAGATTGGGCAGGTAGTTCAATGGACCGAAAAAGTACCTCCCAGGGTATTGCTTCAGTGTTGGATCAGAGATGATATCTTGGTGCAGCAGGAAGCAAAAATCGATAGCTCTGAGCTCAATAGAAGCAGAATATATGGTAGCCAGCACAACTACGTGCGAAGTTAGATGGCTTAGAAAATTGCTTGTGAGCTTGTTCAGAAAAAAGATGGAAACGACTAGGGTTTACTGTGATAATCAGAGTTGTATCAAACTCTCTGAGAACCCAATATTTCATGATCGGTCGAAACACATAAATATCAGATGTCACTTTATCAGACACTGTGTTCAGCGCGGGGCAATACAACTACAGTATGCCCCCACAGGAGAGCAGGTAGTTGATATACTCACAAGCTCTCGGAAGCTAAGTTCACTCAGTTCAGAGAGCAGATGGGTATGGTAGAAAATTTGTTTCAGTAGCAGCAACAGTTTGCAGTGCAGAGGTAGCTGCCAGTGGCAGTTCCAGCAACAATGTAGATGCAGAAATTTAGAGGGAGTTGTAGTACGGATGCAATATTGACAGTGGCAGGGTCAACAACAGTATAGATGCATCGTTTGCGCAGAGGTTGGTGGACAACATGTCAGACATCAACAATGCAAAGGGAGATGTTACATAACAAAGTGATGCTTCAGTAGGTTGCATTGCTAGAGCGCATTCCTTGCTAAGAGGTAGTGTTGATTTCTGGTAGCATCAGATGTGCTCTGTGAAAATTCTATCACTACAACAACTGATTTATTTTACCTACTTATTTCCTGATAAATTATTTATGAAAATCCTTCAGTAAACATTAAAATAAATTATGTTATAGATTCACATCATAATACAGAAACAAACACATGCACAAGAATTAATGCATCAACACAAATATTTTGGACAATTAGTCCAGCTCGGGTGTTTGACGTATACTTTCTCCTTGATGAAGAAAACATCATAGCCTTTTCCTTGAAGTTGTGACACGGAAAGTAAGTTCATCCCCAATCTTGGTACATGTAGCACATTGGTAGCACGAAACTGCTCTCCCGTTTTTGTTTGAAAAACTATGGCAGCCCTCCCTATTGGAGTACATTTTGCCTTGTTCCCCATGGTGATCTGAAAGTTCATCTTCTCCTCCCGATAATCTGAGAAACATTCCTGGTTTCCCGTCATATGCCAAGAGCCCCCACTGCCTATATACCATACCTCTGATGATGTAGAGCTAGTCACACAAGCTACTTCTTCTTCCAGCCTAGAAGCCAACATAGAGAAATTGAAATCACTTTCTCTTGTCCAATTTTCTGAAAAAACTTGTGCGAGTCTCTTGATGTAGATGTCTCTGCATCATGGTCTTGACCCATAATTGATTTTCCCTCTTATCTCTGATTACTTGCTCTGATGCCATGTGAAAATTCTATCACTGCAACAACTGATTTATTTTACCTACTTATTTCCCGATAAGTTATTTATGAAAATCCTTAAGTAAACATTAAAATAAATTACAGAAAAAAATACATGCACAACAATTAACACATCGACACAAATATTTTGGACAATCAGTCCCCGGAAAAACCCAATGTGGGAAAACCAGTGTAACAAGGGATGATTTTATTATTCAGCAATTCTTCAATACAACTGGGTGCCAAGCTGGCTTACCCAACAGAGAGAAAATTCTTTAGCACTTCCCCCAGTCTCAGCGTCAGCCCGGCTGACCTCTGCATAGCTCCCAGACCCTCTGCGTTAGCCCCTGCCTTTCTGTGTCAACACTGGGCCTCTTTGCGTCACCCACGCAGGCCCTCCAATGATTGTGTAGTCTGTAGCCTTTGCATCTGCCTCTCCAACCTTTGTGTTGTTCCCCTGATGTTGTTCCCGACTCTCTGTTCTGTACTTGTTGCCTCTTGCTGCTCTCCAGACCACTAGTTCGAATTTCTTAGCTAACCCTGCTCCAGAAATCGAACTGACTGGTCTCCCTCAGTGTATTCTCCAACTAACCTTCAAGCCTCCTCTTATACTTTTCCTGTTGGTCTTTCAAAGGCCAATATTAAATCTCTAATCAACAGTTAAGATTAGATTTGGTTTGATCCATAACTTTTGGAACCTTCTAACCTAGTTTTATATTAATACCCATTAATATTTTATTTTTTCTAAGTTCAGACTTAGTAACTCCATTAAAAATATTAATTATTTTAATATCTCCCAAACCAGTGAGAGTCTGCCCAAACCATTTCTAGGTCTTGGAGATTTCATGTGTTTTAGCCTCTCCACCAATTTTCATGGTTAGATCACATCCGATGCTACCCCAAATCAACATGCTCTAAGTCTCAAAATTTGCAAGGAGGCTTAGACACATGCATTCTCCAATACCTAGAAATCGTTTTGGAAAATTCCACCCAGAGATAGTTTTATTAAAATAATTAATTTTTTTAATGGGACCCTAAGTCTAAACTTAGGAAATTAAAATAATTAATGGGTATTAATCTAAACTGTGGGTGAAACTTCTAGAAGAAGGCGGAGATCAAGTGAACATGATCCTAGCCATTGATTAGAATCTAATCTGGGTCGTTGATTGATCAATGAGAGGATTATAAGAGGAGGCTTGATGGGCACTCGGAGGACACACCAGAGGTAGATACTCAGTTACCCAAGTAAGATCGATTTTCTCACTGGTCGAAGTTCGGCAAGAGAAAATTCAATTAAAGGGAGAGTTGCAGGTGAGAAAGAGAGAGAGGGCATTAGCATAAGTCAGGAGTACAAGGCAAGAAGATGCAAAGCAGGGAGAGCCAATGCAAAAGTGTGACGCAAAAAGAGGCAACACAGGGCAAGTTGACGCTGGGACTGCATGAGCAGTATGAGGCTGTCCCAGAGTGAGGAAAAGTGACACAGGAAGACATAGAGGGGGATTTAGAGCGCTGAGAAGCATTTCTCTTGGATCAGAGATTTGTTAGGAAGCATATGTAAAGTTTCTCACTTTTGTTCTTTGGTTGTATATTGTACAAGAGATTTTTGTTGAAGAATAATAAAGAAACCCTCATTTGCTGCACTGGTTTTCCCACATTGGGTTTTTCCGTGGACGATTGTCCAAAAATAACTGTGTCATTGTGGTTATTCTTGTGTTGTTATTTGCATTCGCTTTTATAATTTTATTTGTGAAGTCTGCAGTAGAATTTATTTTGATATTCACCGTAAGAATACAGTGAATAACTTATTTTAATTAATAAGTAGAAGAAATAACATTATCACTGCAATAGGATTTCTATTTTAAAATTTTCACATGTCGGGCAATATCTTTGCCAGCTATGTGAGATACCATGTGATCTCGAACCCCATCGAGAATCAACCTCTTAGCTGTCGCCATCTCCTTCTTGTACTTCTTAAGCGGATCTGCATCGACGGGTACAACTACCATACTATCAATATAAGTCTTGAGATCATGTTCATCTAGAAGGCAGGAAATTCTTGCCTTCTAGATCACATAGTTTGAGGCTCCCTCCAACCGATCTTGATCTTTGAACTCAGTGGATGACATCTCTCAGAAAATGTCAAACTCCTCTTGTCTTCTGCGCAGCTGCTGCTCATGTATTCACACTTCCTTCTTGAGTGAGAAATCCCACACACAACTACTGCTGCTCTGCTAGGAAAATTCGAACTTCTTGGCTAGAAGTCCCCTGAACAAAGAATTCCCTCAGTGTGTGCTCTTCCTTCCTCCTGATGTTATTTGTACTAGCAAACTGCTGCAAAAACTGTGTCCCAGTTGAAGATCTGCTCTGCAAGGAAAATACTGCTGCTCCCTTCTGCCTCTGGTAGGCTTTGATTTGGAAAATCTAATTTCTCTGTTGACTGACTCGAAGAAATAAACTTTTCCTCAAAACTCGATCCTCTTGGCCTAAGGGCTGCGCTGCCTCCAGGGTTTCGAATTGCTGCCTATCCAGAAATTAAAACCACCGTCTCCTCTCCTGCTCTGAGCTCTCTGGCTTATGATCTATGCTCTGATACAAGTGAAAATTCAGAAACCCTGAATCCTACTACAACAACTGATAACGTTTCTTCTATCTGTGAAATTAATCAAACAAATTATTTGTAGTTTCCTATGGAAAATATCGAAACATAACACTGCAACCTTCACAAAATAAACACTGCGGAAGAAATAAAAACAATGGAAGAATATATGCACGCAAACAATAATACACCGTTGTTTTTGGACCAATGTCCTCGGAAAAACCCAACTTGGGAAAACCTGTGCAATGACTGAGGGTTTTATTAATAAGCAATAGTTTTCTGAGTACAAATCATTGGATGCCCAAATTGGTTATTCGATACAGAGAATAAACTGGCAAAGAGGTAGTGAGAAATATTCTCACACTGTCACTGACGATCCGACACTGATCAGGCTTTGGAAGGCTAGCCCCACGTTGTCTTTGCGTAGTCTCTGCATCAACCTACGGATATCTGCATCATAGCCTCTAAGAACTGTGTCACTTCCTCTGATCTTCTGTTGACTGGAACTTCGATCCTTTGGCCCTCCGGTCGCACACCCCGACTTCGGGCACTGGATCTGGATTCTCCCAGCAAAATTACGGACTCCCTTTGAAGCTCTGTGCTACCTCTGCGTGGCACTGCGCTGCCTCTTTGAACCTCTCGTTACCTTCTCTGCCTTGTACTCTCCGGAACTGGAAAATTCTTCTCTGGTCTACTATCTTTGCCTCTCACTGCAAGAAGATCACTCGATCTCTCTCCGAGAACTTAGTGCTGCTACTTTGAGAAATTCAATCTCTAGATCTCACTATTTCGATGTCTTCTCGAAGTGCCCATCAAGCTCTTTCTTATAATCTCTCGTTAGAGCACCAACGGCCAAGATTTAAACATAATCAAAGGCTAAGATAAACAAGGACTTGATCCTTGTCTTCTTCTAGAAGATTCACACTAGATTTAATTAATACCCTTCAATTAATCACATTTCCTAAGTTTAGACTTAAGAATACATTAAAAATGATTAATTATTTTAAGTAACTCTAGGTGGAATTTTCCCAAACGATTTATGGGTCTTGGAGAATGCATGTGTCTTAGCCTTTTTGCAAAATCTAGAGGCTAGAGCACATCCAATGCTACAAAAATCAACGCTTGGAGCCTAAAGCAATCACAAAAACAAGATTCTGACAGCTACGAAATCGATCAATTTTAAAGTATCTCATTAAGTGGAAGGAGTTACCTGCTAAAGATTCCACATGGGAGGATGAGATTTTATACAAAAACATCCAAAACTACTCCAGCATTGAGGACAACACTTTTTTGAAGGAGAGGGGCATGTTAGGTCCATATATTACTGGTGTAGCCCCGATATTGTTATTGTTGTGCCCCATAGAAGTCCACTATTGTTATTGTTGTTCCCTTAAATTATTATTGTTATGTAGGCCCTAATTATATTTTGACCCTTTAAACTCCTATATATATGTTGATTTGGGGTAGCATCGAATGTGCTCTAGCCATTAAAATTAGTGGTGAGGCTAAAGCACATGAGATTTCCAAGACCCAGAAATGGTTTGGACAGAGTGTACCATGTTTGGGAGATATTAAAATAATTATATTTTTAATGGAGTTCCTAAGTCTAAACTTAGGAAAAATAAAATATTAATGGGTATGAATATAACACTGGGTTAAAAGGTTCCAAAAGTCATGGATCAAGCCAAATCTAATCTTAACCGTTGATTAGAGATTTAATCTCGTCCGTTGATGGACCAACGAGAAAAGTATAAGAAGAGGCTTGAGGGTCGGTTGGAGAACGCACTAGAGTGATCAGTCATTCATTTTGGTAGAGCGGGGTTGCTAAGCAAAGTTGAATCAATGATCAGCAACGAAGGGCAGTGAGTACGAGGCAGAGAGGCAGGGACAATACTGGAAAACCAGCACAGAAGCAGAGAGAGCGAGAGCAATAATCAATCCAAGCTATGTAGAGCCCAGTAGAGGCAGTGCAGAGCCCAGAGAGACTGCATCATCCACGCAGAGGGCAGAGGGAGTGATGCAGAGGCTCCTAGAGGTTGCACAGTGCCTCAAAGGGTTGACGCAGAGGCCAGAAGGGCCAGCGCTAAGCTTTAGTTTTGCCGGAGAGGGTTTCGTGGGAAAGGTTTTCTGAATACTTGTTTCTGGATATAAAGGTATTGCTGCCGTGTATTTTTCTCTGTCGGGTGAGCTGGATTAGGCACCCGATTGTACTCAGATAAACTGCATAACAATATAACCCTTAGAATAGCTGCACCGATTTTCCCGGATTGGGTTTTTCCGGGGACATTTGTCCAAAAATAACAGTGTCACTTGTGTGCTTGTTTTCTTTTAGTTGATGATCTGTAGATGTTGTGACTGTATTGTGTTTATTTTGGTATTTAATGTATTAAATAACTTGTTCGATTTTTAAACAAGTAGAAGAAATAAACTAGCAGAATACAGCGTAATTTTTTGACAGATAGACATAGAAAATTCAACATGGTATTAGAGCGTGGTTGCAAATCACTGGAAAACTGAAGGCATCAACTGAGCAGGCAATTTGCAGCAGATTCAGCTGTCCCTAGTGACAAAGCTGATCCTTGCAGAAGGCAACAGAGGAAGGAGTGATGCAAAGGGACTGCGTCATCATTCTGGGCCAGAGAAAGTCAACGCAAAGGCTACAAGAGGGAGAATCAGGCTCACACAGAGCCACACAGAGGCCAAGAGGGCTAACGTGGTTGGATGGAGGAGTTGATTTGCTGGTGTGGGGATTACGCAGAGCCAAGTGGCTCAATCCTTCAGTTGCTGGGGCATAGGAGGTTGTGGGTAATTTGCGGAGCAAAGCTGGTGGGCTACTGTGGTTAGAACAGTGCCTAATAGGGCAAGACCAAGGTAGAGGGAGTTTTTGTTGAGGCGGATGTCTAGCCAAGGAATTCGGATCAGTGTTGTAGTTGCACAGATGATTGGAGAGGGGCAACTTGTCAGTTGGTAGAAGGATTTCCAAGAGGGAAATCGGGACTCAGAGGGAGTCCAGAAGAGAACTTCCAGACAGGAAGTAGAGAGACTCGAAGGAGTCGAACCGAGAACTTCCAGACGGGAAGTAGAGAGACTCAACAGGATTCGAATTGAGAACTTCCAAGTGGGAAGTAGAGAGACTTGGAGGAGTCGACAGAGAAGAGCAGCAAAATGGCCGTGAATGGCCTGAGAGATCAGGATAGGCTGGACGGAGCATCCAACTTTGTGGTCTGGATGGGCAGGATCTTGTCCATTCTAGATAGACATCGCATCAAGGGCTTCGTCTCGAGAATGATAGCTATCCCAGTTGACCCGGTAGCTAATGAAAGGTACAAGGCAATGGCTAAGGCTAAGTGCATCATCCTTGATGGGGTCAAGGATCATGTGATACTACATATTGCCGAGAAGGAAACAACAAAGGAGACGTGGGACGCCTTGAAGACATTGTACCAACATACTTTTGTGCATAGGAAGATGCTCTTGGAGAATCAACTAAGGGTATACTAGATGCAGAAGGGAGAGCAGATAGATGTCTTCCTCGGTCGGCTGAAGGAGATCCGTGACCAACTAACTTCCATAGGGGCGACACCGGATGAGGAATCAATGGTGAGAACCGCATTGAACACAGTTTCTGAGATTTGGGAGGTATTTGTCCAGAGCATACAAGGCAGGACGAGTCTTCCGGATTGGGAAGAACTGTGGGCGGCTCTTCGTCAAGAAGAGATCAGACGGCTGAGCAAGGCGTGGAGTAATAGCAAAGGGGTCAGGATCAAGGAGGAAGAAGAGGATGTGGCTTTAGCATTTACGGGAAAGTAGGAGAAGAGGAAGAAGAAGGACCTCTCCAAGGTCAAGTGCTTCCATTGTGGGGAACTGGGTCACTTTGCAAACCAATGTCCAAGGAAGAAGAGTAAGGGAGAGGCTTATGACTCGAAGGCAGCGGCAGCGAACGTGGAGAAAGAAGTTGAGTAGGATGACAATTGTGCCATGAGTGCTCATGTGCCACTTGAGAAGAAGTGGGGAAACATCGAGCTATAGTCCGGAGGACTACAGGCGATGAGGGGCAGGATCCTTGAGGTACCCAACCTCTTGGATTATACCTTGCTACGAGAGCCCCGAAGAGGAGTAGCAGGATTGACGGATGTCAGTAGAGACAGATGTGGATGGAGTGGCAGAGAGTGCTACAGTGCAGGAGTCCCTGGGTAGCGCGAGGCTTGGACGCTGCAACAGTGCGATGCACCAGTGCAGGATGGCACAGAGAGGTGTGCAACGGTACAAGATGTAGTGAGTTGTTGTAGCAACGTAGAGGTCAGTAGAGGGAGCACTTTTTAGCGACATAAGGAGCTTTAGCATCGAGAGTGTTTCTAACCTGACAGGGATGTCAAAAGTTGGGTGGATCAGTTACTTACTTCTCAGTAACTGAGTTGCAGTGCAGTAGCAATATGCAGTAGCACGATGCAACATGATGAGAGGGGATGCAGTGCTGGGAGGATGGACCAACAGCAACAAAGATGCAGAGGGAGTTGTTGTATGAATGCAACGGTGGTAGTGGCAGGGCCATGGGCAGCAGTGCAGAGGATGTTGGGCTGGGAGGTCTAACATCAGCACAGGGACCGATGTCGGATAATCAGGGTGATGCTTAGTGTGGAGTATTACTAGAGCACAATCCTCGCTAAGAGGGAATGTTGATTTGGGGTAGCATCGGATGTGCTCTAGCCATGAAAATTGGTGGAGATATTAAAATAACTAATATTTTTAATGGAGTTCCTAAGTCTAAACTTAGGACAAATAAAATATTAATGGGTATTCATATAAAACTAGGTTAGAAAGTTCCAAAAGTCATGGATTAAGCCAAATCTAATCTTAGCCGTTGATTAGAGATTTAATCTCAGCCGTTGATGGACCAACGAGAAAAGTATAAGAAGAGGCTTGAGGGTTAGTTGGAGAACACACCAGAGTGATCAGTGATTCATTTTGCTAGAGCGGAGTTGTTAAGCAAAGTTGAATCAATGATCAGAAGCGAGGGGCAGTGTGTACAAGGCAGAGAGGTAGGGACAATACTGGGAGACCAACACAAAAGTAGAGAGAGAGAGCAGCAGCAGTCTAGGCTATGTAGAACCCAAAGAGACTGTGTCATCCACGCAGAGGGCAGAGGAAGTGACACAGAGGCTCCCAAAGGCTGCGCAATGCCTCAGGGGGCTGACGCAGAGGGTCATAGGGCTGACGTAGGTCAGTAGGAGGCTGATGTAGAGGCCAGAAGGGCCAGCGTTGATCTTCAGTTGTGCCGAAGAGGTTTCGTGGGACAGGTTTTCTGAATACCTGTTTCTGGATATAGAGGTATTGTTTCCGTGTATTTTTCTCTGTTGGGTGAGCCGGATTAGACACCCTGTTGTCCTCAGATAGACTGCATAACAATATAACCCTCAGAATAGCTGCACCGGTTTTCCTGCATTGAGTTTTTCCAGGGACATTTGTCTAAAAATAACGGTGTCACTTGTGTGCTTGTTTCTTTCAGTTGATGATCAATGTTGTCATTATATTGTGTTTATTTCAGTATCTAGTGTATTAAATAACTTGTTCGATTTTTAAACAAGTAAAAGAAATAAACCAGTAGAATATAGATTAATTTTCTAATGGATAGAGTTAGAAAATTCAACAATATACCAAGGAGGTCTTGTCATTTGATTCACCCAAGAATTGTCTGTTTATGTGATGTAAAAGGAGGTTGCCCCCTCAAAGTGGCCTATTATCTAGGCGTCGATCTATCTCTTCTTCCGTTTTTGTGCTATCTTGATTTGGGTACATAACATACTTGTCTGAGCGGTATTGTGTAAAAACTAGACTCTAATTTATACTTGCTTAATTGTAATTTATCCTTGTGACATTTGCCAACTCCATCTATTCTTTTGCCATCTTCCACCATTACTCTTATATCAGCTGCTGGGTACAGAAATAGATTTATTTTCCTTGCAATATTTACATCTATAAAATTATGAGTGCCTCCTGTGTCTATTAACATAGTGATGTTTTCATTTTTTATATATCCTCTTAATTTCAGGGTTTGTGATTGTGTTATTCTTGTGATTGGAGCAAGAGAAATCCTAGGCATGGCTTCTTTCGGTTCTGTGCTTGGATTCAACTTCCTTGTTAGTCTCTTATTATCTTTTTTTTGTTCTTTCTTTGTTATTTAATTAATATCTATTTATATAATTATCCTAGCCTATATTGTTTATTCATGAATATCGTAGCCTATATTTACTTCTTATGATTATTATTTTATATATAACATGTTCTTTTTTACTCATGAATGGGATGGTCCACATCAAATGACTCTTCATTTGACCACCCAAATGCCTTCAGTGCCACATGTCATCAGTCTAGGAAAGGATTCCTTCTTTAGCTTCTTTCATCACCATCTATCATGTTGTGTATTTCCTTCAATGTAGGGTGCTTTGCTCCTCTAGGCTCCATCTGGCCACATGCCATGCTTTGAACCTTCTATAATGTAGGGTATTCCTTTTCTAAGGCTGTATTTGGTCCTTACCTTGCCATAAATCATGCCTTGGACACTTCTTGAGATAGAGTGATTAATCTTGTAGGATTCTCCTTAAAAAATCCATTATCCATCCATGTGATCTTGGGCTAATCTTCTCTTGTGCTTGATGAGGGGAAAGGGGAAACAATCCCATTTTTCAGTTTCTTTATTGTTAATTTTTTTTGAGATATGCATGATATATTACTTTCTGGTCATTTGGTATCTAGTTTATGGCAATATTTTCAATAATATGGACAAGTGTTTCACATTGGCATTATGTTTAGGCAGGTATGTGCAGAATAACCTGTTGTCTGGAACTGTCGCTCACCAATTACTGGATAAAGATCTGATTTTCAAGTGGGTAAATTACTACCTTTTCTTCCATTTTAATACTTTTCTTGGATGCTGTATATTAAACTGTTTTGGAATATGGTATAGCATGAAGTGGATCAACTACCTTTTTTATTAAACCTGACAGGTTTCCGGAAAATATCATAAATGTAACATCTTTGTAACAACCATAAAATCTAAGTTCTTACGAAGAAAGGCAGCACAACATTTACAATTTCTATTAAATTGTCAGTGAGCATGTCTGCTATTGTACTTTGTAATCCTTAGTAGTTGTGCAATCTAGGGATACAAAGTATATGGTTCAGAATCCTGGATTTTCATAATGTGAAACATGGATGTACTTGTAGAGTCCACTGCTGCATATGTAAATATTTTTGTTTATTTGCATGCTTTCTTAGTAGGATGGAGCTTATTAACTACACTTTCTTTTGTAGTTTGTATTTTCATTTCGACAATTAATACACTTGTTTAAAAACTCATCTTGATAAAATTTTAAAGATAATTGCTAAGAAATTTCTGTGTATATTATACTTGAAGAAAATGTTGAATGCATAATGACTTCTGCATAAAATTTAAATAAATATGTTTTTGTCCACTGCCAACAGTTACTCTGAAAATGAAAATCTTCATATCGAAGGGTCTGGAGGCAAGCACGTGGCACTAATTATTGGCATTACAGTTGGGGCAGTGTTACTGATATTTTCTGCAGCAGTTACTGGCTCCTACTGGAGGTGGTCAATTAAAAAATCTGCTGAAAAATGTATAGAGCCAGTGCCAAGATCTCTTCTTTTCTGTTGGATTGAGCTTCAGCTATTATTTCATAACATTATGTCTTAATATCTAATTTTGTTGGACCTGCTAATTGAGGCTAGATGCTGTGGAGCCTCCAGTACCTTCCCTGATATTCTCAGAAGAGCAGGATGCTGTATCGAGTGATAATACTGTACAATTGTCATATTGTTTTACACTAGCTGAGTTAGAAGACACCACTGAAAGGTTTCAAAAAAAGATTGGATTCGGTGGCTATGGACCTGTGTACTATGGAATAACAAAAGATGGTGTGGAAGTTGCAGTTAAGGTTTTGTCAACCGATTCTCATCAAGGAAAACGGGAATTTTTGAATGAAGTAAGTTATTCATATTCATTTAATATATGCTTGTGTGCATGTCAAACAAATCCTGAGATGAACAGAAGATTTCAAGAGTATTTTTTTCTTAATTTGATTGCCAGGGGATTATTCTTTTGTGAGCTTATTGAATTTATGCTCCCTTTTTCCTTACCCTGCATATGTTTTCCTCTTTATAAGTTGAGTAGCCATGTCCAAGATCGGTATGCTTTGAAAATTTGGCTCTTTCAATCTTCTGATATATTTTATGAGGAAATTACAGATGTAAGGATATAGGGTGTAGAAGCCCCTTGTTTTGATATATTGTAACCTTTTTTATTAAATTAAGGAAATGTTGGGTGCCAACCCAATCATTGGAAGAGCTAGGCAAAAATGACTCTTATTTATAAATAGAGTTGATAGATCTAGTTTAGAGTTATTGTTGATTTTTCACCGTGTTATGTTATTGGAATATTGCCGCAAGCATTGGATGACTGTAATATTGTGATTGGGTTGGGATAACGACTGTCGTTGGTCTAATAATCCTAAAGTTTATTCATATAGATAATTTTCCTAGAATAATAATGTTCTTCTAGATAGGTAATTTTCCTAGAATAATAAAGTTATTGTAGAAGCTATGTATTCCTTAGGTGATAGATTGGCCTTGTCACATCCTAATGATAATGATCATTCTTGAGTTGCTGGTCAAGGACACATGGCATGTTGAGATGAGTCTAGAGAGGTTACATATATGCTATGCCTCCCACCTATTATGTAATAATTTCCAGTGTTCCACGGGGACTCGCCCCCTCCCCTAGGGGTCTAGTTTCCTCGCTCCCCCGCGCTCCGGGGACTTGGGGACGTTTCCCCACGCTCCCAAAAATGAGGAAACTCAGGGGGACGTGCCAGGGAGTCGTTTCCCTTTCCTGAGGGGGCGTTTCCGAAAAGGGGGATGTGGGCATGGGGGACGTGGGGGGACGAGGGGGGACGTGGCACACCTTTAATGCAAAAAAAACCATTTTAATTAACTTAACGCTCAACCTTATCTTTTATTAACAGTTAATTAATGCTTAGGGTTTTGGAATTTAGCTGTTTCATGCTATAAAAACGGCAGCCTGAACCATGAACAACACACTCACAGCCTTTGCAAGTTTGCTAAGCGCTCCACTCACAGTGTTTGATTTCACTGTTCAGATTCATCATTCCAGAACTCCTCCCTCCCTCTCGTTGAGCATCCACTGCGTAACTGTGTCTAGAGTGCATCTAAAGAATGCGTTTGGATATGTTTGTGTATATGAACTGTTGTTCATTGAAGACTTGTTCACTGTTTCCAAGCCCAAATTCTTTTTGCAGTTTATTTTACAAAAGTTTATTGCTTAAAATGTGTTATTCTGATTCATTTTCTCTTAGGCTTGTCCTTCAAAATGAGTTTTTAACGTATGGACACGTTACACCTATTTAAGCATTGAGATCTTCTGAATGCATGGCAAACACTGCCCTTCCAAATTTGCCCATGTGATGGGGTTCAAATGTGATATAAGTCTCCAATAGATCAATAGTGCGCATTATTTGGTGTGTCTTGAGGGCTGTTTTTTTAAGCGACAATGCTGTTGTAACTAAACTACAGATGGAGGTTCCATGTTTTGATATTTTCTTCCAGCCATCAGTTCTTCCGTGGAGTCACCATGGTTCTTGACTAGAGAATTGCAAAAGATTCCTTCGAAGTTCACATTTAGTCTCTCAGTGAGTTATGTTCCCAACATAGATCTGATCCAGCAAATTTGTAGGTATTATAATACTAAAATAAGGAGTCAAGAACCCATCTTCTCAAGAACAAATGTCAAATACTATAACTTGGTGCAGCAGCTCTGCTTCGACATTTTACTCTTGCGATGAGATTCGAAACATAGAAGTCATGCCAACTAACCTTGTGTCAAAATATTTTAATTTCAGTATGAATGCAACTTTCTCGAAAGAAACCAGGTTCCCATGTTTCACTTATAAATTTAAATATATTCTGCAGGTTTTCATATGACGGCCTTGTCTACGGCCAAAGGAATCAGACAGGTGCAAAAAGGTTTTTGTTAGTGACAATGTAAAATTTTAACAGGCAATGCAGCCTACAAATTGAATAAACCCATGCAATCAAAAACTCCACTTCCTAGAACAAGTAATTTAAAGCATTATAAGTTCGATTACCAGAAGCAAATTCATTTGTATGGTACAACTTCAAATGTAATTTCTTATGGTTTAAACTTTAAACTTTAATCATAATGTATGATCATTGATGTATGATTATAAATTATTATTTT
>APFE031504936.1:97875-129534 GCA_000404065.3 Pinus taeda | reverse complement strand
GTTTTTAAGACCCTGACGCTTCCCCACGTTTCCTAAAAAATGGTGGGGAGCTTTTGCATAGGCCGCTCCCGCGCCCCCTCGCTCCCTCGCCCCCTCGTCCTGGAACTTTGGTGGAACATTGATAATTTCTTTCTGATTAATAAAATCACACGTCCAATGACACTTTTGGAAAATAACAACTATAACTTTTAATGTGTGCTTTTTCTTCTTTTGGAAGTGTTATCTCTCAATCTCTCCGTACAACAAAAAATCCTCACTTTTTTTCGGAAGAGCCTAAGAGTACTATCAAGAAAGCCACTCACTGTCACTTTGGCGGTCTTGCTCCACTCTTTAGGTTAAAGAAATCCTAGCCTAAGGGGGAATCTGAGATATCCCTTTTATTAATTTATAATTTTGCTATTGTTGTGGCCTAATCCACACCTTGGGCTTGTTACCGCTCAATTTAGCAAGAGTCCTAGGAGGGGTCCCTAAGGGACTACTACAAGATCAAATTGCAATAATGGGACAAGGACCCACTGTCACTTCTGTTGATAACCCCTGCCCTTTACGGACTTTCACTAATGGGAGGAGTTCCGGTATAAGGAAATCACAAGGAGGGATAAGTCAATGATAGGATATAGGACATATAGTGATTTCTAAAGCCCATTCACAATGGGAGACTCGAATAATAGGGTTTGCTTGCTTTAGAAGCAAGATAAGGGGCTCTCTAAGAAAAGGCTCAAAGGAGGCTTAGACCTGGGGATTATGGGTATTCCTTGATAAGGTATGCCCTAGACCTAAAACTCTTTAGGGATAGAAATATCTCTCTTCAAGGTCTTGTAAGATGATAAACATACAATGTTTGGGACCACAAGAGAGGCCTAGGGCGGTGTCTGAAAAAGGCCTAAGGTTTTAGGATGGTCGTAAAAAATATGACTAGGCCAAGCAAGGATAAGGAAAAGGGGTCAAAGAGATTAACTTCCTTTGAGTTTTCAAACAAAATAGACCCCTTGGAATGTCATTAATGTTTAAATTTCTAAGTATTACCTGTTAGAAATTTTATTTGTATTCTCTGGCTTATTTCTCCTACTTGTTAATTATGAACAAGTTATTTAACCATATAAATACTGAAATAAACACAATACACTCTCAACCATCTACAAATGAACAACTGAAAGAAATAGAAAACACACAAGTGACACCGTTATTTTTGGACAACTAGTCCCTAGAAAAACCCAACTTGGGAAAACCGGTGCAGCAATTCTGAAGGTTATTTTATTATACAGTCTTTCTGAGTACAACTGGGTGCCAAACCAGCTCACCCGACAGAGAAAATAATCCAACAATAATACCTCTCTATTCGGAAAGTCTGCCCCATGAAACCCTCTCCAGCACAATCTGAAGCTCAGCGTTAGCCCTCCTGGCCTTTGCGTCATCCCAAACCCTCTACGTCAGCCGTCTGAGGCACTGCGCAGAGTCTATGGCCCTTTGCGTCACTCCTGCAGCCTCTACGTAGATGACGCAGGCCATTCTGGCCTCTACGCAGTCCCTTCTACCTCTGCGTGGCTCCCTTTGGCTCAACATCTGCCTTTCTCTGCTTCTGCGCTGGTCTCTCGGCACTATCTCTGCCTCTTTGTCTCGTACTCTCTGCCCCTCGTTGCAACTGATCACTAATTCGATTTCTCTTAGCAAACCCCACTCTAGAAAATCGAATCATTGATCACTCTGGTGTGTTCTCCAACTGACCCTCAAGCCTCCTCTTATACTTTTCCTGTTGGTCCTTCAACAGCTGAGATTACATCTCTAATCAACGACTAGGATTAGATTTGGCTTGATCCATGTCATTTGGAACCTTCTAACCCAGTTTTATATTAATACCCATTAATATTTTATTTTTCCTAAGTTTAGACTTAGGAACTCCATTAAAAATATTAATTATTTTAATATCTCCTTAACCGGGAAGAATTTGCCCAAACCATTTCTAGGTCTTGGGGATCTCATGTGCTTTAGTCTCTCCACCAATTTTCATGGCTAGAGCACATCTGATGCTACCCCAAATCAACACTCCCTCTTAGCGAGGATTGTACTCTAGTAATACTCTAGTAATATTCCTAATTAGCCATGGCTAATTGGAATATTTGATTTTGCCCAATTTTTGCCTTCTATAGTTATTTATAAATAAAAAAGTGAGGACGGGGGACATAACTCACTTTAAGAATAAAAAAAAAGTCACTTCCTAGTAGCACAACGTTGTGACTTAGGAGGAGCCAAGGGGGCCAAAGGGGGACGCAGAAATGGGGCCCACGCAGACACATGGAGAGACTGCGCAGGAGGGAAGAACACATGGCAAGAGGGGAATCATGTAGGGGGAGGTGAGCCTAGGGATTGTGAGAGGTAGAGGCTATAAAATAGAGAGGAGCCCCCTCATTTTGGATCATTCAGTTATGTGCATTTGGAGCTAGTTGTTTCGACTTCTGAGCACGCTCATTGTTTAGCTAGTCTGCAGCACTGTTTAGTGCATCGAGTGTCTCCATTCGGAGATCTCACCCTTAGCCCCGAGGGACTTCTAGTGCCTGCTTGGGCAAGGTATTTCCTTTGGTGTTTCAGCAGTAGTTTCATCAGCATTCCAGTAACAGTTTTAGCAGCGTTTTGGAGGATTGCGCGGCACTGGGAGAGGGACGCAATTCTTTTTGGTTGTAGTGCTGGATTGGGGTTTTGCAGGTGGATTTATGCTGGGAGATTGAGCAGGGGTCCATCTCTTGTCTCATTGGAGGATTTTTGGCAGGGTTTCAGGCAATGTTTCAGGCAAAGTTTAGAGGGGTTTTATTCAGTGGCAGTGCAGGGCATTGAGGAACTGCGCAGAACCCCAAAAGGGTGTTTTTCGAGGGTCGGCCATTCTAGGAAAGCTTTCTGGGTTTTTCTGGGTTTCTTGAGCAGAGCCCGAATCCAGAGTTTTAGATTTTTCCGAGGAAGGGAGCAACCCCAAATCATCATTTGTTTCCTAACAGCAGCATCAACGCAAAGAGGCCATTCTTGTCATTCTGACAGTATTTCTTCACTTGCCTTGTGTAAGTCGAGGTGCCATCTGTCTAATCACCTCTTGTACTCATTTTGTTGCTCAGTATAATAAAATGGCTTAGCATTTCTCGTTGCATTTCTTGTGTATCTGCCTATATTTTCGGTTTACATTATTATACGTTGTTCCACTGTTATCTATCACTTCTGGGTTATTATATCATTTGCACATATTTGGTTGGAGTTTTTGCTGGGGTTTGAGGAATATTCTGGGTTAGGAATATTACAGTTGTATCAGAGCATAGATCTGGCTCAACCTATGGAGCTAGCAATCTATGACACCAGGGGAAAACCCCTACATTTGTTACAGAAGTAGGAGGTACAGAGACACTGGACGTAGGTTGGAGAATACCTATGGGGAGGGAGACGATGTTCCTGTGGTGGACGCAGAACAAGAGCAGCCTATGGTAGATGCAGAACAGAGAGAGCCAGTAGTGGACGCAGAACAAATGGCTGACGAGGACGGGAAGAGATTTGCGGATATGCTCCTCAAATCAGTGCAGGATTTGTCGAGGTAGATTGAGGTGATGGGGCAGAAATTCGCGGCAGTAGAGGCCAGATAGCGTGAGAGCCCACGAGTTTTTCAGATTGGTGAGGGATCAGGTGCATCCCATCACTTGCCAGAGCAGTGTGATACTGCGCAGCAGGTGGCCTCACATGCCCCTACATGCTCTACCATGCCCACTTTCTTAGGAGAAGACACGGGGGCCGCAGCCCAGCAGGAGGCAGAGCCCGGACATATGGGCGATTATTTTGCAGAGTACCAGGCCTATGGGTAGGAGTTCAAGGAAGCCCTCTTATTTAGAGATTTTGTTCAGCTCCAGCAGGATAGCAGACGCCGCGACCATCACAGAGGGTACTGGCATTACCATGATGGTGACACCCACCGTGCAGCGAGTAGATTCCACTTGCCTACGTTTGATGGCTCGTCAAACAGTTCAACAAAGTCTTGGGTGGAGAAGCTGGACATTTATTTCCAGCTTAACCAGATGTCGAAGGCAGAGGCCATCAGGGTGCCAACATTGCATTTGGATGGCGAGGCGCAGGATTGGTGGTTTCATGGGATGGTTACACTGGGGCACTCCACAGTGGTGACATATGCCGAGTTTACTAGGAGATTGATGGAGCGATTTGATCGGAGGGATCCAGAGCAGCGTTTCGTTGAGCTGACGAGGCTCAAACAGACAGGGAGCCCAGAGACCTACATTGCAGATTTCTTGAGGGTCTCCGTGATGGTGCCAGACCTATTCATGGCACGGAGGGTCTATATGTATGTTTAGGGGTTAGCAGAGCCACTTTGGGGTTTAGTCCGATCCACTAAACCAGCCACACTCCAGGACGCTATCAGCAGGACCCGGGACTTACAGGATGTCTTACCCAGGACCCGGACACCTTACCCCAGAGACAGACTTTTCAGTCTAAGGGGAAAGATGTGAGGATTCCTCCTCCAAAGGGGAATCCAGGATGAGTACAGCTTGACGACGATGCTAGGAGGGAGTTGAGGACGAAGCGGTTGTGCTTCACTTGTCAGGAGCCATGGGCACCAGGACATAGATGTGTTGCTGGTAAAGCCCATTTTATTGAGGTCTTCTCCAAGAGTAGTGGAGAAGAGGATGACAAGGAGAATGTGGAGGCAGGAGATAGCCATGCCATACAGGGACCTTTGCCACCTCCACCACCACCAGCAAGTGGTGCATCTTTTGCACCCACCGGAGGGGCCCTTGCAGCGTTGCGAGGAGTTCCCAAGTATCTGATGCTACGCGTACGAGGGACAGTACGTGGCCAGCACATATCAGTTTTAGTTGACAGTGGGGCAACCCACAACTTCATCGATGCACAGATGGTTGAGCAGAGAGGTATTCAGACAGAGAGCTTCGATGGGTTTTCAGTATTGGTCCCAGGAGATCAGACCATGACATGTGCTGGTTATGTTCCAGAGCTTTCAGTGACGATGGGCACCTACACATTGACTGACCACTTTTTTGTGGTCGATATTCCGGACACCAACATGATATTGGGTGTTCAGTGGCTTATTACTCTAGGGAAGGTCACGACAGATTGGAAGACCCTAGAGATGGAGTGGGATGATGAGAAGACCGGGAGGCATGAAAAGATACGGGGACAGCACACATACCTGCCTCAGACTGTGTCGGCTCATCGGATGGAGGAAGTCTTCCGGAAGGGAGACATAGAGTGGGTAGTGGAGCTGCATGCATCAGAGGCAGGGGCTACAGGACAAGCGGTACATCCAGAGATCCAGTCCATCCTTGATCGGTATGCCATAGTGTTTGGAGAGATTCCACCAGGACAACCATCGGATCGGGGGTTTGAGCACACTATTGAGCTTGAGCAGGGCATCCAGGCAGTGATCAACACCCCCTATAGGCACCCCAAGGCCTATCGGGAGGAGATTGAGCGGGCTATCCAGGAGTTGCCGGCTCTTAGGCACATTCGACCGAGCACGAGTCCTTTTGCTTCTTCTATGGTGTTGGTGAAGAAGAAGGCGGTACGCTAAGGATGGGCATTGACTATAGGGCCCTGAACAAGAAGACCTTGAAGAACAGGTACCCCATACCCAGGATCGATGAGTTGATGGATGAGTTGAGGAGAGCATGATTCTTCTCCAAGATTGATTTGAGATCTGGGTACCATCAGATTCGCGTGGGGATCAGGACATCCCCAAGACTGCCTTCAGGTGTCACTATGGGCACTTTGAGTTCTTGGTGATGCCTTTTGGGCTAACCAACGCCCCCACTACATTTCAGTCCTGCATGAATCACATCTTCCGTAGTCACCTCAGGAAGTTTGTGTTGGTATTCTTTGATGACATTCTCATTTACAATAGGACTTGGGAGGAGCATCTCCAGAACATTGAGACGGTATTGCATATCTTATAGGAGCAGCAGTTCTATGCCAAAGTCTCCAAGTGTGCGTTTGGGTTGACGAAGATTTGTATCTGGGACACATCATAGGAGTGGATGGAGTGAGAGTCCACGGGGAGAAGGTTAGGGCCATTAGAGAGTGGTCGGAGCCGAGAAATGTGACAGAACTTTGAGGATTCATTGGCATTTGTACTTACTACCGGAAGTTCGTCAAAGGTTTCTCACAACTTGCTGCACCGCTGACAGATTTGATGAGGAAGGGGGCTTTCAGTTGGTCAGATACAGCGCAGCGAGCCTCTGACAGGCTCAAGGAGGTTATGAGTAGCTTCCCAGTGGTTGCATTGCCAGATTTTACACAGCCTTTTGTTTTGGAGTGTGATGCGTCGGGAGAAGGGATCGACGCAGTGTTGATGTAGGGAGGTCACCCTATAGCCTTTGAGAGCCGGAAGCTCCCTCCGCACGAGAGGTTGTATTCTATATACGACAAGGAGATGCTGGTAATCATGCATGCATTGGCTAAGTACCGACAGTATCTGGTAGGTAACAGGTTCAGGGTGAGCACTGATCACAACAACCTTAAGTTCTTTTTGGAGCAGAAGCAGCTACAGGGGAGGCAACAAAAGTGGATCAGCAAGATCCAAGCATATGACTTTGACATTGAGTATGTCAAGGGTAAGAACAGTGTGGTAGCAGATGCCCTTTCACGTAGACCAGCCACGTTGTCTCTTATGAGCTTGGATACAGACTGGAGAGCTCGAATCTTAGTAGAATACTCCAAGGACAGGTTTGCATGTGAGGTTCTGGATGGGCAGGTGGCAGATGACAGGTATAGGGTGGTCGATGAGATCATCTATTACAGGGACCGGATCTTCTTGACTGAGGGATCTCAGCTCAAGAAGAAGATACTTCAGGCATCACATGATTCACTGTTGGTAGGACATCAGAGGTTTACCAAAACCTACAGGGTAATTAGGGAGAGTTTCTCATGGAAGGGCCTCAAGGAGGACGTACTCCGGCACATTCGGGAGTGCGATGTTTGCCAGAGGAACAAGGGAGAGATGAGCCATCCCGCGGGATTATTGCAGCCTCTTCCCATTTTGGAGGGGAAATGAGAGAGTATTTCGATGGACTTCATCACAGGGTTGCCCATGGTACAGGGCAAGGATTGCATCTTTGTCTTCGTTGACCGACTGACAAAGTACGCACACTTTTTTGCCATATCCGCACACTATACAGCAGCACAGGTGGCCGAGCTGTTCTTTAGAGAGATCTTCAGGCTACATGGTCTTCCTAAGACCATCGTCAGTGATAAGCACAGCCATTTCATGGGCGGGTTTTGGCAGGAGCTTTTTCGGTTGGTGGGGATGGAGTTGACACTGAGTACCAGTTATCGCCCACAGACGGATGGGCAGATAGAGATAGTTAACGAGTGGCTAGAGGGCTACTTGCATAACTATTTCAGTGGGCAGCAGTGAACATGGTTGTGGTGGCTGCATCTAGGGGACTACTGCTACAATACTTCACATCACATGTCCATTGGTATGTCACCATTCTATGCTTTATATGGGTATCATCCTTTATCTTTTGCTGACATGATGTTTGGTGATAGCAAGGCTCCCAGAGCCAAGATATGGATCCAAGAGATTTAGGATATTCTCCGAGCTCTCAAGGATAACATGGCTACAACACAGAACTAGCAGAAGCTGTATGCCGGCAGGGGTCGAGTGGAGAGACAATTTGAGGTAGGGGACATGGTCTACCTATGGTTACAGCCATACCAACAGTCGTCACTAAAGCAAATGGGGGTTGAGAAGCTTAAGCCCCGCTTTTATGGGCCGTACAGGGTGATACGCAGGGTTGGACAGGTTGCATATGAGTTGGAGCTGCCCCAAGGCAGCAAGATTCATAACGTTTTCCATGTATCATGCCTGAAAAAGGCATTAGGGTAGCAGGTGACAGTGACAGATGAGCTACCACCCATGGATGACGAGGGGCATCTGGTATTGCAGCCGGAGGCTATCATTGATACTAGGGAGAGGCAGCTGCGGAGCAGGACAGTCTGGGAATTCTTGGTGAGGTGGAAGAATTTGCCGGATGAGGATGCCATTTGGGAGAGTGAGAAGATATTGCAGCATCCATCACTTCAGTTGCTTGAGGACAAGCAACATTTTGCCGGGGGAGACTTTAATATTCCTAATTAGCCATGGCTAATTGGAATATTCGATTTTGCCCAATTTTTTCCTTCTATAGTTATTTATAAATAAAAAAGTGAGGACGGGGGACATAACTCACTTTAAGAATTAAAAAAAAGTCACTTCCTAGTAGCACAACGTTGTGACCTAAGGAGGAGCCAAGGGAGCCAAAGGGGGACGCAGAAATGGGGCCCACGCAGACACATGGAGGGATTGCACAAGAGGGAAGAACACATGGCAAGAGGGGAATCACGCAGGGGGAGGTGAGCCTAGGGATTGTGAGAGGCAGAGGCTATAAAATAGAGAGGAGCCCCCTCATTTTGGATCATTCAGTTATGTGCATTTGGATCTAGTCGTTTCGACTTTTGAGCACGCTGGTTGTTTAGCTAGTCTACAGCACTGTTTAGTGCATTGAGTGTCTCTGTTCGGAGATCTCACCCTTAGCCCCGGGGGACTTCGAGTGCCTGCTCAGGCAAGGTATTTTCTTTGGTGTTTCAGCAGTAGTTTTATCAGCATTCCAGTAGCAGTTTTAGCAGCGTTTTGGACTACGTAGCACTGGGAGAGGGACGTAGTTCTTTTTGGTTGTAGTGCTAGATTGGGGTTTTGCAAGTGGATTTATGCTGGGAGATTGAGCAGGGGTCCAACTCTTGTCTCATTGGAGGATTTTTGGCAGGGTTTCAGGCAGAGTTTAGAGGGGTTTTCTTCAGTGGCAACACAGGGCATTGAGGAACTGCGTAGAACCCCAAGAGGGTGTTTTTCAGGGGTCGGCCATTCCAGGAAAGCTTTCTGGGTTTTTCTGGGTTTCTTGAGCAGAGCCCGAATCTAGAGTTTCAGCTTTTTCCGAGGAGGGGAGCAGCCCCAAATCAACATTTGTTTCCTAGCAGCAACAGCAACACAACAGCGACATCCACACAGAGAGGCCATTCTTGTCATTCTGAGAGTATTTCTTCACTTGCCTTGTGCAAGTCGAGGTACCATCTATCTAATCACCTCTTGTACTCATTTTATTGCTCAATATAATAAAATGGCTTAGCATTTCTCGCTGCATTTCTTGTGTATCTGCCTATATTTCCGGTTTACATTATTATATGTTGTTCCACTGTTATTTATCACTTATGGGTTATTATATCATTTTCACATATTTGGTTGGAGTTTTTGCTGGGGTTTGAGGAATATTCTGGGTTAGGAATATTACAACTCCACATTGATCATACGACACCAATACCTGTGTTGATGCTAGGCCTCCCCGCTCAACATCCTCTGCACTGCTCTCCATGGCTCTACCACTGCCACTACTGCATCTGTACGGCAGCTTCCTCTGCATCCGTGTTGTTGTTGGTCCTTTCTCCCAACACTACATCTACACTACAACTCAGTTACTGAGAAGTAACTAATCCACTCAACTACTGACATCCCTGTCAGGATAGAAACACTCTCGATGTTGAAACTCTCTCTGCCACTATCTTGTGCTCCCTCTACTGCCTCTGCACTAGTGCAACAACTCCTTGCATCTCGCACCGGTGCAAACCTCTTTGTGCCATCTTGCACTGCTGCAACCTCCTTTGTGCCTCTCGCACTGCTGCAACCCTCTTTGCGCTACATGGGACTACTGCACTGTAGCACTCTTTGCCGCTTCATTTGCATCTGTTTCTATCGACATTCGCCATCTTGCTACTTCTGACTTCGGGGCTCCCGTAGCAAGGTATGATCCAAGAGTTTGGGTACCTCAAGGATCCTACCCCTCATCGCGTGTAGTCCTCCTGAATACAGCTCGATGTCTCCCCACCTCTTCTCTAGAGTTACATGAGAACTCATGGCTCAATTGTCATCCTCCTCTACCTCCTTTTCTGCCTTCGCTGGCATTGCCTTGGAGTCATACACATCTCCCTTATTCTTCTTCCTTGGACACTAGTTCGCATAATGTCCCCGTTCTCCACAGTTGAAGCACTTAATCTTGGATAGGTCCTTTTTCTTCCTCTTCTCCTGCTTCCCTGCAGATGCCAGAGCTACATCCTCTTCCTCCTCTTTCTTGATCCGGACTCCTTTGCTGCTACTTCCCGTCTTGGACAGTCGTCTGATCTCTTCTTGGCGAAGAGCTGACCACACACTCTACTCTATTGTTACTTCTGGAAAAAGTTGCTTTAGCTTACTTTCCCAGCAGACATGCTCTGCACAAGCCATCATGTTCACTACTAAGGACTAGTACCCTTGTAACAGTGTCTTTGAACATCCTCAGTGCTCCATGTTGTTAGTGTCCCATTCGCTTGTGCCATAATTCATTTCGCTGCTTCTCACCATCACAGTTGCTACTTACCAGTGCCATTGGTGATTCAAGCTGCAACCTATACGACTTGTTGCTTCGAACCCTAATTTGCTTTTTCTTCTTCTAGCTTGGATGCTTGACGTGTATACCTTCTTTCCTATGAAGTACACATCATATCCCTTGTCCTGTAACTGGGACACTGAAATTAAGTTCATTCCTAATCTTGGCACATGCAGAACATTGGTGGCTCGGATGTCGGTTCCTGTGTCCGTCTGAAAAGTTATGGTGCCTCTCCCTATTGGAGTACATTTTGTTCTGTTTCCCATAGTTATTTGGAAATCCATTTGTTCTTCTTATAGCTCGAGAAATGTTCTTGTACTCTAGTCATATGAGCTGAAGCCCCGCTATCAATGTACCAAACATCCGCTGATGTTGAATTTGCTAGGCATGCAAATTCTTCACCTATTCTGGTAGATAAATTTGAGACATTTTGAGTATCCATATTGTGCCAATTTCTGATGCTAACTTGTCCCAGCAACTGTTGTAGGAAAAATTGCATCCCACTTGAGACAACCCCGCCTCTCCCTTTTTACACGGTATATGATATATATTAGTGGTGGTTTAATAACAATGTTTATATTGGGAGGCGGGTCCACCGGTCCCGGTGGCCCACTCCCCCATTTCCTGTGGCGCATACCTATGTGGAGTGAGGTGGCAGAGTGACGGGGTTGGCAGCCCGCGCCCCCACCATAACCATGTGCTATATGCTGTGTGGAGGATCCCGGGGTGGCGGGGTCATGGCCGCCCACCCCAACATATAATATATTTGTTTTGACCTAAGTCACCTGACACGGGGATCCGAGATTCATAGGATACGGGGATTCGAGAGTCGGATTCGGACGTGTTGATCCCCCAGAATAGGACGTGTAGGATTCATTATATATTATTTTATTAAAAAAAATTAATATATATTATATATTAAAAATTAGATATTTCTTACACAAATTTTCATTAACGATACAAATTCATTGATTTCAAACATAGATTATCTAGATGTTAGTTTTACTGTTTACAAAGTAAGTTAGTAACATTATAGCAATTAGCATGCATAGTACATACAAAATTCAAATACATGTCACATAAAATGATAAATCATGATTCATAAATAAAAGACAACTTACAGTTACAAGATAGTAAGATAAAGACACTGACAACTGTAGTTTTCTCATTAAGTCATCAAACCAAAATGTGTTACTTAGGTAGTGCAATGGCAATGCCGCAATGGCAAATAGAAATAGAAAATATTAAACAACTACAGGTATGCAAGGCTCAAGGCAATAGGTAGCCCATGACTCATTAGTCAACAATCCTCATAGTCATCATCAAAATCAGCATCAGTGTCCTCATCATCATGCTCCAAACCCTTAGTTCCTTGCCCACAACTCAATGTATGCAAAACTGAAAGAGAGAAATGGTAAATGACTAAAAGAACAACGCCTTTTTAAGCCCGCAGGTTTCATTTTTTTAGGAATCAAATCCCAAAATCGGGACACGTACGGGATTCGTACTCCCATTCTGGGATTCAAATTCCCAAAAAATTGTGTCCGATTTGTGGGATTCGGACATGCAGGGGATTTCCAGCAAATCCTGTTTCTTAGGTTATGACTGTTGGGAAGGTCGGTGGGGGTGGTGGCCCGTCAGCCCAATTTTTATATATATATATATTTTTATTTTGCATAACCAACGAGATATTTCCCAAAAGTTTAATTATGGACCGAAGGAGACAAATTAACTGGGCCACAAATTCGCCTGAAATTTGGCCCAGGTTGGCCGGAATCCGGTGGCTGGGTTTGGTCAAAATTGCGTCTCTTTTAAGCTTGCCACATGGGTAAGTCAACCCTGAACTTTGACTGCTTCTATCTTCTTCATCCGGACTCAGATTGGAGTGTCGTTCACACCATTGGAATCGGGGCGACGAGCACTTCGATTTGATGTCAAATTCATCACCTTTCCACCACTTTGAATTTTGAGCTTTTCCCATGCCATTGTGTCTGAAGATCAACTGGATTAATACTCCTCATTGAGGAGCTTTTGGACTGCCAAAAGCTTTATCAGTCAATTGGCAAGTGAGGGAATTGTTCCCTCACTCTTTCCTTCTCTAGGCATTTTGCCTTGCTAGGGTGCATCCCCTTGAAACCAACTCGAAGGTATTCCACATCTCGCCATTGTGAAGTCCTGGTTCTTCTGTCAAGGATGATGTTTTCAGGTAACTCATCGAGATACTCTGGTGCAAAATCATCAACTGTAGGAATTGTGCCCACCTCTTCGGTGTCCATAATCAATGGTGGCTCATATAGCTTTAAGTTCTCCACATTCACTACGAAGTACATCTGCATATATATCGGCAAATTGAGACGAAAGGCATTGTTTCCAATCTTCTCCAAAATGGTGAATGGACCATACCGGATTGGTCGCAACTTGTTCTCTTCTCCCTTCATCCTGTCCTTGCTTATATGGAACCACACTTTGTCGTCCACTTGAAATTGATGGTCGACTTGGTGTTTTTCATGTCGAGCTTTGTAACAGGCTTGACTTTTCTCCAACTGCTCCTGCACTGCTTGGTGAATCAACTGGATCCACTGGATGAACTGCTGCTCTTCGTCCCTGTCATTACGTCCACTGGAGTCACCATCCCTTCCAAAGACCATATCGAAAGGGTCCTATGGAAGGTAACCAAAACATGTCTCAAATGGTGAATGCTGCGTAGATGAGTGCACTGCTTGGTTGTAGGAATGTTGCACATATGGAAGATGCTCGTCCCACAACCTAGGATGTTTCCCACATTAGCCTTGCAACAAGTGTACCATGGTGCGGTTTACAACCTTTGTCTGTCTGTCAGTCTGTGGATGGAATGTCGTGCTTCTTTTCAACTTGGTGTCCATCATCTTCCACAAGCTGGTCCAAAACTCTTCGAGAAAGCGAGAGTCCCAATCTGACACAATCGATGTGGGCAACCCAAAATGGACCCAAACATGCTGAAAGAAAAGATAAGCAGTCTGCTCTACGGTGATCTGCTTTTTACAAGGCATTAAAATACACATCTTACTAAAACAGTCAATAACAACATACAAATAGTCGTGACTTTTTCTAGACAAAGGCAAGCCTCCTGCAAAAGCCATCGACACACTTTCCCATGGACGACTCAGAATAGGGAGTGGTGTGTAGAGCCTGAGTTTTCTATTAGAGGGCTTTGAAACAGAACACATCAGACACCCCTTTACATAGCGAGTCACAATGTTCTTCATATGAGGCCAAAAACAAAATCTTTGTACATGACACAAAGTTTTTTCAATACTAAAATGACCAGACACAAGGGAGGTGTGGGCCTCCCACATTACATGTACCCTTTCTCCTGTGGGTATGCACAATTTGCTAAGGTAATACAACAGTTTCCCCTGCAAGTGATAGTTGTCCACCTGTGAACCATGGGTTAGTTTTGCATAAATCTCCTTAAAGTCATCATCGTTAGCATATTGTTCAGCATAATTTTCAGAAGATAACGGAGCATTATGCAAAATAACAGAAGCAAAAATAAGAGGGCGAGATAGCATATCGGCCACTTTGTTGCTAGTGCCCTTCTTATACTTTATTACCAGATGAAACTACTGAAGAAAACCCATCCACCTGATATGACGAGATTGTTGCAACTTGGTTTGTGACTGAAGATACTGCAAGGGCTGATGATCCGTATGAATGGTCTCCTTGCCAATCAGAGGTAGTGTTTCCACTTTTTCACACTCTGGACCAAGGCATAGGGATAGTTTATCACAGCGTGAGAGAACTTCTCTGAATGGTAACATATCGGCTTCTTTTGCTGCATCAGTATAGCTCCCATGGCATATCCGCTGGCGTCTGTCTCGATCTCGAATGGCTGCTGGAGGTTTGGTAAGGCCAAGATCGGTGCGGTGCTGATCTTTTCTTTCAATGTTTCGAAGGACTTCTATTGCTTTCCTCCCCATTGAAGGACTTGCTTTACACTTGTCAATGCGTGTAAAGGTGCTGCAATAATAGAGAAATTGGCAATAAATCTCCTCCAATACTGTACTGCACCCAAAAAGCTGCGAACCTCGGTTACACTAGTAGGTTTAGGCCAATTTACAATTGCTTCAACTTTAGAAGGATCAATTTTTAACTGACCATGACCAACAATATGACTTAGGTAAACCAAAGAGGTTTCCCAAACTCACACTTTGACAATTTTACATGGAGTTTTTCATTTTTCAATACATCAAACACTTTCTTCACATGACATACATGTTCATTCCAATTCTTACTAAAGACAAGGATATCATCTAGATATACAAGAACAAATTCATCAATGAAAGCCCTAAAGAGATCATTCATGACCCTCATGAAAGTGGCTGGAGCTTGCAAAGTCCGAATGGCATCACCATCCATTCGAACAACCCTTGTTTGGCCTTGAAGGCGTTTTCCACACATCCTGCTCTGCAATTCGGACTCCTACTCTGCAATTCAGACCTGGTGATAACCACTACGGAAATTCAATTTGGTGAAATAGATAACATTCTTTGACTGATCTAATAAGTCATCAATGCGGGGAAGAGGGTAACGATTTTTCACCGTGATTTTGTTTAGTGCTCGATAATCCATGCACATCCTCCATGTGCCATCTTTCTTTGACACTAAGATAATCGGTGAGCCGCATGGAGAAGTACTTGGTCTGATGACCCCTTGTTTCAATAGTTCCTACACCTGCTTTTTGATCTCCTCCATCTCAATGGTCGACATCCTGTACATGCCAATATTTGGTAAAGGAGCGTCATGCTGCAAATGGATCTCATGTTGGATTTCCCTCTTTGGAGGTGATCCCTTTGGTTCCTGAAACATCTCATCATAGTTTGAAATTAATTCACATAATTCCTTTTTATGCACATGATCACAACCCTGGAAAGCATCAGATAATTCTGCATCTTTTCCCCTTACACTCATAAGCATGCAACCCTTATTGGAATTCACCAACCTCTTCATTTGTCCTGAACTTACAAGGCTGGCACTGATTTTAGTTTGATGAGCCCTTACAATTTATTCTACCCCATCTTTTGTGATTTGGTATTTGTTTTCATGAGGGAAGAAAATTGCCTTTCTATCATATAGATATGGACTCCCTAACACCATGCCACAGATATCCAATGGTATCACATCAAGTTTTACCTCATCCACTAACTTAGAAGCCATCACAAATTTAACGTTACACTGCTTAGTTACATTCAGTTTTGCTTTATCATGTATCCATCCAAGTGGGTAAGGTTTTGGATGTGGTGTAGTTTCCAAGCCTAGCTTCTTTACCAAGGACTAATTAAGTTAGCTTGGGGTCCGGTATCAAATAGAGTTTCCACTTTTGTATGATTTATGATAACTCTAATATGAAATAACTCAATTCTCTTTCATTCATTAGGAAGAGACTCATCTATTGAACTAGTGCTTTCATGTGATTCAGAATTAACATGAGGTGTAAGAGGTACCTTTTGTTCTTGCCGCTGTGATCAATACTTCATCTCCCAAATTGGATCCAAGGTCTTGCTGCACAGTTGCCACTGTCTTCTGCTTACTTTTTCCTCCATACTTCTTTGGTCTCTTTTCTGGGTATTGTTTCCAACAATGATCGTCGTCATGACCTTCCTTTTTGCAGTGATTGTAATAAGGTCTTTCTCCTTCATCTTTCTTGGTTGATGCTGTCCTCTTCTCCTTTCCTTTTCCTTTCACTTTGGCTTTTCCATTTGAAGGTCTGAAAGGTGGTTTCTTGAAATGGTCATCTATTTCATTTTTGCCCCTATTCTCAAGATGGATTGCCTTTACACTAGCGGAGTCAATAGTAGTTGGTTCAAACACTAATAATGAATGTCTAAGGTAACTATGTAATGATCCAATATACTTAGTTACTACTTCAGGTGAGTCAAGTGCAATGTCCAAATTAAGTGCCTGTTTTCTAAATTCCCCCGTAAAGATTTGAACATTCTGACCTCTGCCTTGCCTTAAGTATTGCCAATCCATTAAGGATTTTTATTTGTAACCCAAGGGATAGAATTGTTCCTTTAATGTAAAAATGAAACTAGGCCATGAGGAAAGAAGATTACCCACACCCTTACTGCTTCGCAATTTGCTCTCCCACCAAACGAGAGCGGTGCTACTCAACCGAAGAGAGGCCAGCTGAATCTTTGCCTCGTCCTCATCTATCTGCTGAATCCTACAGTAGATTTCAATTTGCCTAATCTAGTTATTAAGATTTTCTGCATTACTTTCACCATTAAACATGGGAAGATCAAATTTGATATCTAATTTAAAGAAAGGTTTCTTAGATGCATCCCTTGAATTTCTACGATTACGGTGATGAGAGGAAGAACTTTCACTCGTGGAAGGAGGAGGGGGTTCTTCTCCACCATTTCCATGCACTGAACCTTGTTCTTCTGGATTTCTCTCTTCTGCTTTCTCTAGCCTTGAAAGCAGCTGACCAACATTCTCTGCCATTGTATAGAAGGTTTTGCGGAAATTGCGCTCCTCTTCATGACGAGCCTCTTCGTCTGCCATGTTTCTCCTTCGATGTGCAAGCCCTGCTTCGGGATTTAAAGACTTTAGTTTCCCTTAGCCTCTTCGGAGCTTGTTTCTTGTTAGCATACAAACATGCAATTCACATCTAAAAAGACCTGCTCTAATACCACTTGATCCAAAATCTTTTGCTTATCGATGTATTAAAGAATCTTAAGTAGAAATTGCAACTTAACCATAGAAATTTAATGTGCACATGAGAGAAGAAGAAGAAACACATAAAGCATGAGAAGAAGACAAGAAGCTTGATAACGAAGTTTGTCTGACTTGGACTACGTCTCCGGGCCCTGCTTGATCAATGGGGAGGCCTTCATTCATTAAATGGCATGAGAAAGAAGAATACGATCATCAGTTACAAAAAGGAGCCTTATACCTCCATTCTGGAAAATGGCCGAGAAATGGAGAGCTCTGTTGCAGAAACTAGCATCACCATTGGATACCTGTCGCCGAGAGGTGCAAAATCGATATAAAACTTGCCCAATTTTGACACTGGACCAAAAATGACCCCCCTGGAAATTGTGCTCAGGCAAGGTTCCACCCTCTGTTCTCAGGTACTCAGTGTTCCGCCACCTGGTTCTCGAAATCTATGCCTCTCCTTCTATGTCTCGCGCATTGAGCGAAATGATTTTTATATTGTGTTTGGGGCGGAGTTTTTAATTGTGGTTCATTTGGCTTATTGGTAAACATAGTAAGTGGTTAGGGAGGGGTTGGGCGGTCAAACCCCGCCCCTCCCTTTTTACATGTTATACAATATATATTGGTGGCAGTTTAATAATAATGTTTATATTGGGAGGCGGGTCCGCTGGTCCCCGTGGCCTGCTCCCCCATTTCCCGTGGTGCGTACGTATGTGGAGTGAGGTGGCGAAGCGACGGGGTATGGTAGCCCACGCTCCCATCGTAACCATGTGCTATATGCTGTGTGGAGGATCCTGGGGTGGCGGTGTAATGGCCACCCACCCCAACATATAATATGTTTGTTATTACTGTTGGGAAGGCTGGCGGGGGTGGTGGCCCGTCAACCCAATTTTTATATTTTTTTTATTTGCATAACCAACGGGATTTTTCCCAAAAGTTTAATTGTGGACCGAAGGAGACAAATTAAACGGGCCACAAATTCACCTGGAATCTGGCCCAGGTTGGCCAGAATCAATGGTCGGGTTTGGTCAAAATCGCTTCTCCCTTAAGCCTGCCACATGGGTAAGTCAACCCTCAACTTTGACTGCTTCTATCTTCTTCATCTGGACTCGGATTAGAGTGTCATTTGCACCATTGGAATTAGGGCGATGAGCACTTCGATCTGATGTCAAGTTCATGAAATTTTCCTCCAAATCACTGTCCCTGCACCCTCTACCACAAAAGACCTCTTCGATTAGAATTTCCTCCTAAGAACTTCTCACTTCAGAAATTCGATCTCTTGATCTCTTGGTGTGTTTTCCAAATGACCCTCAAGCCCCTTCTTATATCTTCATGTTGGACAACCAACGACCTAGATTAACTCCTAATCAAAGGCTCAGATCGTTTTGACTTGATTTCCGTCTTTTTCTAGAAGTTTCACCCACAATTAGATTAATACACATTAATATTTTAATTTTCCTAAGTTTAGACTTAGGAACCTCATTAAAAATATTAATTATTTTAATAAGATCGTCTCTGGGTGGAATTTCCAAAAACGGTTTCTGGGTTCTTTGGAATGCATGTGCCCAAGCCTCCCTGCAAAATTTGAGGCCTAGAACACATCCGATGCTACCCCAAACCAACATTCAACACCGAGGTGTATCCACTAGATACTTGTCCAGTTTTGGGTTTTTTTAGTTGCTTCTCTCAGCAACTAAGTTGTAGTGCGGATCCAGCGTTAGCAGTGATAGTGCTAGCAACATAGTAGATGTAACATTTGAGAGGGAGTTGTAGTACAGATGTAGCATTGGCAGTGGCAGTGTCAAAGGCAGTAGTAGCGCAGTAGTTGGTGGACAGCATGTCAGACATCAACAGCGTAGAGAACGATGCTTCAGAGTCAAAGAAATATGCAGTAGCAGTGTATTGCTAGAGCACATTCCTCGCTAAGAGGGAGTGTTGATTTGGGGTAGCATCGGATGTTCTCTAAGCTTCAAATTTTGCAGGGAGGCTTGGGCACATGTATTCCAAAGAACCCAGAAAGTCTTTTGAGAAATTCCACCCAGAAGTGATTTTATTAAAATAATTAATATTTTAATGGTGTTCCTAAGTCTAAACTTAGGAAGATTAAACTATTAATGGGTATTAAATTATTAATCTAATCATGGGTGAAACTTCTAGAAAAAGACACGGATCAAGGCAAAACGATTTGAGCCTTTGATTAAGATTTAATCTAGGCCATTGGTTGCCCAACAAGAAGATATAAGAAGGGGCTTGAGGGTCATTTGGAAAACAAACAAAGAGATCAAGAAAATCGATTTTCTAAAGTGAGAAGTTCTTAGGAGGAAAAATCAATTGAGGAGATTTTTTGCAGCAGAGAGGTAGTGAGAATCTGGAAGTAGGAATTTTAGGAGAGTACGAGGCAGAGGGAGGACATAAAGATGTCTAGAGGAGGGCTAACGGTGGCCCATGCAGAGGTAGCGCAATCCTTGAGGGGAAGTCTAGTTTCAGTTGCCAGAAGTCGGGGTGTGAGTCCGGGAGGCAAAAGATCGATTTTCTTAGCCAACAAAGGATCTGGAAGAGGGGCAGCATAATACCCAGCATGGGTGTTAAAATTAGCAACTAGGGCCAAACTTCATGTGTGTCATCTTATTCATGGCTGATAATATTTTTATTAGATTCCTTTCATCGAGAGGTGTAAGATTGATATAAAGATCATCCGATTCCAATAAGTATTCATGGAGATATGAATTTATTTTGATTATGGAATTATTATCAAGTCGACCTACAACTCATGTAGGCTTAGAAGCCCAACAGTTGCATCTATTCAAATTTCAAACATCATCATTTGTGTATAAATACGAGAGGACTTTTCCTCATTTTCACTCACTCATCTCATCACATCTCTCTCTCTCTACTGCATAGAAAAGAGTCTCTTCTCTACTGTGCAGAAAAGGGTCTCTCCCTCACACGTGACGCCGAAAGTTGCTAAAACTGAAGTTGCAACTGTAAAAGTAAAGTTTGACCTGTGTAGACTAGATCTCCTCATATGAACTGCGCAGTAGGTTCATCTGAACCTCCTCTGGAAGCCGCAACTTTTGGTGGTGGAATCAAGTCAATCCGACGGACGGTTTGCAAGATATCGACTGCCCTAGTTTGAAGGAAGCTGCTGAAACTGAAGCTGCAACTGTAGAAGTGAAGTTTGACCTGCGTGGACTAGAAGATCTCCTCATATGAACTACAATGTAGGTTCATTTGAATCTCCTCTGAAAGCCGCAACTTTTTGTGGTGGAATCAAGTCAATCCGACAGATGGTTTGCAAGATATCGACTGCCCTAGTTTGAATGAAGCTGCTGAAACTGAAGCTGCAACTACAGAAGTGAAGTTTGACCTGCGTGGACTAGAAGATCTCCTCATCTGAACTACGTTGTAGGTTCATCTGAACCTCCTCTGGAAGCCGCAACTTTTAGTGGTGGAATGAAGCCGATCCGACGGTCGGTTTGTGAGATATTGTCTGCCCTAGTTTGATGATGAAGCCGCTAACGCTGATGCTGTTGATCTAGGGTTTTCTACTGCTGATATAAATCAGATTTATTGTACTATTTCTTTCTGCTGAATTATTGAAGATAAAAGAAGATTTGATCAAAGGGTTTCCCCACATATTGTGGGGTTTGTCCCTGGCTAGTCGCCACATCTTGTGTCTCTTGTCTTGACTTGTTTTCTGTCGATCGTTTAATGTTCTATCTGCACTTTACTTTATGTACATGTGATTGCTAATCTGTGGAATATAATAAGAAAAAGAAGTAAACTGAAGTAAACTGTTATAAGCATAGAACATATCATAACTTAACATGGTATCAGAGTTGAGGTGAAAACAAAGCCCGAGCAAGAGCAAGAGCAATCACCGAAAAGAAGATTGGCCAGGCTATCCTAAAAGAACTATGGGGTCCTCAACACTCTTTCCTGCCAAAGACAAGCTCCGTGAGAAAGCTGACTATCACGGATGGAAGATGTCTATCGATCTAACCCTAGAAGATAAAGGAGTGTTGGACCATGTAAGAGGCAATATCGTTGAGCCTCCATCAAATGCATCCATTGCTGCATGGAACAAATGGAAAACTAGAGAAGTCAAAACAGAAGATCATCCAGGACTCTATCGACAAGCACTTGGTGGCCTACATCTCTGAACTAGACACCTCCAAGGAAATCTACAATAGATTGGTGAGTTTATTTAAAAGTTAATGATGCAAATCAAGTTTTGTTTCTTAGAAATAAATTGAGGAAAATCAAGAAGGGTAAAAATGAGAGTATGAAAGCATACTTCTTAAGAATCACCGAGATCAAGAATGATCTACTATCTATTGGGGAGACTATTACTGATAGGGAAATGGCACTCACGTCTCTTGGAGGATTACCATCCGAATGGTACGTGTTCAGGACTACTCTTCTAAACAATAATATAATTCCTGGTTTCGAGGAATTAATGGCTAGATGCATTCAAGAAGAAACAAGGGTAGAAGAGTAAGAAATGCCCATGCCTAAAGGTCCTCCTGCTGCCTTTTCTTCTCATGCTAAGAAAAGAAATAGTTTCGGGACTAAATCAAAAGGAAAGGCTGGACCTAAGGGTGGAAGAAAAGGACGATGATACATCTGCGATAAAGCAAGTCACTATGCAAGGGAGTGCCCTGATAGAAAGGACTCACATCGAGATAATGATTAAAATCACTCTGATGGCAATCAAAGGAATGACAAATTCAATAGCAAAGGTAAGAGGAGAGCTGGGAATCAAGGAAGAGGACAAGCATTCAAGAAGACTAGAAATTCCAGGATGTATTAAATGCACCTAACCTCAAAAAGAACCTGGTGTCCATCTCGGCAATGGAAGACAAAGGCTACAAGGTAACCTTCAGCGATGGCAAGGTACGTATATGAAAAAATAATGTTAAAGATGCCTTTACTCTTGGGTTTCGTGTTGATTCATTATATTAGGTCGATGGAAGTCCGCTAGGTGTCATGTCTTATGACACATCTCTTTAGTCCGAACTTTGGCATCGGAGGTTTGCCTACCTTCATTATAAAGCTCTACTCAATGTAAGACAAATGGTGATAGGGATGCCTGAATTCTGAGTAGAGAAAGAAGGTGTATGTCCAGGATGTGCCGAAGGAAAGCTCAAAAGGGAACCATTCCCCTCGAGCCTAAGCAAAACCTCCGATATATTACAGTTGGTTCACTCAAGCATACCTGAGGTTGGCATTAAGAGGGAGACTACTACACCACATACTCCTAAGCAGAATGGTGTGGCGGAAAGGAAGAACCGTACGATTGTGGAAGCTGTCTCTATGGGTAGATGATGTAACAATGCCTGATGTGGAGGAACCCATGGATCCTATTTATCCACCTGAGCCTCCCTCTTCTAGGAAGAGTCCTTCATGGCTTAGGGGGATACTTAATGATGTTGAAGGACATGTTGCACCCCGAGGAACCTTTCGTGAAAGTAAGAAACCTAACAGGTATCAGGGATACCTAACCATCATGAGCACGATCATACAAAATGAGCATTCATCATTCTCAGATGCTGTCAAGCATCAGGTATGGAAGGATGCTATGACCGAAGAATATGAGTCTATTATGAAGAATGATGTTTGGGAAGTAGTTCCCAGACCCTAGGATAAGACAGTTGTCACTTCTAAATGGCTTTACAAAATAAAGCATGCAGCAGATGGAAGTACGAAAAAGTATAAGACTCGTTTTGTTGCTCATGGTTTCTCCCAGAAGGAAGGTATAGACTATGATATGTGCACCTGTTGCCAGATATACAACCATCCACTTGATCATAGCCCTTGTCATTTCATAAGGATGGAACCTACATCAGATGGATTTGAAATTTATGATCGAAAATCTCATGTATGCAAGTTGAAGAAGGCTCTCTATGGGCTGAAGCAAGCACCCCGAGCATGGTATGAGAGGATCGACAACTACTTGATGAAGCTGGGATTCACTAGGAGCGAAGCTGATCCTAACCTTTACTTTAAGGTTGAAGATGACAAGCCTCTCATACTAGTGTTGTATGTGGATGACCTCTTTCTAATAGGTGCATACCCTCTCATTCACAAATGTAAGAGGGAGTTGGCTTCTGAATTTGAAATGAAGAACCAAGGATTTGAAGTGTGGCAGAAGCCAAGGGAAATTTTCCTATCTCAAGGGAAATATGTGGTGAAGATTCTAAAAAGATTTGGTATGGTGGATTGCAAGCCTGTGACTACTTCGAGATCCTAACTTTCAGAAGTTATATGGTAGTAATGTTGGACCAGATTTGGGAAATGCCTCTCAGTTTCAAAAACTCATTCGCGTTGATGTTCTTGGTGAACCTCCATCCAAACATATGTTTTGCAGTTAGCATTGTGAGCTCATATTTGGTTGAGCCTCACTAGATTGGTGTCAAGAATCATTTGAGATGTCTTCAGGACACAATTTCTCATGGATTGAGATACAATGTCGGAAATATGAAACTGCATGATTATTCGAATGCTGATTAGGCAGGTAGTGTGGAGGATCGAGCACTTGTAGTGTTGTTTCTCTTTGGATTCTGCTTCGATATAATGAATGAGCAGGAAGCAGGAGTCGGTTGCCATAAGCACCACCGAGACCGGATACATATCTACGAGTATGATCTCGTTTGAAGCTGCCTGGTTGGGGAAGCTCTTTAGTGAACTGTTTGAACACATACCACTGTGATTCTCTGTAACAACCAGAGGTGGGATTTGATTACTGAGGAATCCCGTATTTGTCGATATCTCCAGCAAATAGACATCATTTGGGATATGGTAAGTTGATGAGCAAGGAAGCTCCATCGCATTAAGATGATGTATAGGTCGATACACCTTGTCAAAGCCCCAAGGAAAGATCTAATTTGTGATTTTCCCAAACGACTTGGAGTCGTCAAGAAACCCTTGTACAAGGGTCCTGCATGTTGCATACATTGAGCTCTGGGAGCTCTGAGGGCTTGCGGTTCTTACTGGAGCAACATATGACCACAAAGGTGACTTAGCCTCCCCTGGTGGTGCGCACTAGAACAAGATGATTCGCTCTCTTGTGGGACAAGATGATTGGCTCTCTTGTGGAATAGGATGATTCGCTTTCCTGTGTAGCAGAATTGATGTGTTCTCTTGTGAGGCCTGGATTGATGTGTTCTCCATGGCAATTGTAGCAGGATTGATGTGTTCTCCTGTGAGGCTTGGATTGATGTTTTCTCCATGGCAATTGTAGCAGGATTGATGTGTTCTCCATGGCGATTGTAAAAAGATTGATGTGTTCTCTTGTGAGGCCTGGATCACAGGAGATGTGTTCTCCATGGCGGCCTGGATTGATGTGTTCTCCATGGTGATTGTAGCAGGATTGATGTGTTCTCCTGTGAGGACAGGATTGATTAGTTCTCCTGTCGAGGCATCCTACCCATGCAGTCTGGGACTCATGGGAAGTACCTCTCATCTGATCAATGAATAGGGAAATGAAGTTAGGGACCATAGTAGTACCGATGGATGCATTGTTGTATCTATCGTACTCCCTATGCTAGGATGACCTCCATTGATCTGGGATCAATGATACTGGTCTGGGACCAGTGGTAGGAGTTGTACCATACTATGACACTGACTTTAGGTCGATTTAGACTAGGCTAGGACCAGTGGTACATACTCTGAGACTGACTTCGTGCCAGTGCAGTACTGGTCTGGGACCAGTGAGAGTGGTACATACTATGACGTTGACTTCAGGTCGGTTGAGACTGGTCTGGGACCAATGGTACACTCTCTGAGACTGCGATACTGGTGTGGGACCAGTGGTAGGAGTGGTACATTCTATGACACTGACTTCGGATCAGTTGACATTGGTCTGGGAGCAGTGGTACGCACTTTGAGACTGACTTTGAGTCAGTGGAGGATGTTACTGGTCTGGGACTAGTGGTAGGAGTTGTGCATACTATGACGTCGACTTCGAGTCAGTTGAGACTGGTCTGGGATCAATGGTACATACTCTGAGACTGACTTTGAGTCAATATGATACATCCTCAATCATTTCTTCTTCTTCATAATTCGAACAAAAGCAGAGCAGAACAGAACAATGCAAGAGCAGAGCAGAACAATACAGATCAGTACAGGGCAGAGCAAGACAAAGCAAAACAGGCAAAATAAAGCAGAGCAAGGCAAGGGTCAGCCTGTACAGGGCAGTGCATTTGATGGATGAATAGTAACGACTGATAAACAGATTGCAAATGAAGTTCTCCCTAGTTGAGAGGGAGTGTTAAAATTGGCAACTAGGGCCAAACTTCATGTGGGTCATCTTATTCATGGCTAGTAATATTTTTATTAGATTCCTCTCGTCGAGAGGTGTAAGATTGATATAAAGATCATCCGATTTCAATAAGTATTCATGGAGATATGAATTTATTTTGATTATTGAATTATTATCAAGCCGACCTATAACTCATGTAGGCTCAGAAGCCCAACATTCGCATCTATTCAAACATCATCATTTGTGTATAAATACAAGAGGACTTTTCCTCATTTGCACTCACTCATCTCATCACATCTCTCTCTCTCTACTGCACAGAAAAGAGTCTCTTCTCTACTGCGCAAAAAAGGGTCTCTCCCTCACACATGTAAAGCTGGAAGCTGCTGAAACTGAAGTTGCATCTGCAAAAGTAAAGTTTGACCTGTGTGGACCAGAAGATCTCCTCATATGAACTGCGTAGTAAGTTCATTTGAACCTCCTCTAGAAGCCGCAACTTTTGGTGGTGGAATCAAGTCAATCCGATGGACGGTTGCAAGATATCGACTGCCCTAGTTTGAAGGACACTGCTGAAACTGAAGCTGCAACTGCAGAAGTGAAGTTTGACCTGCGTGGACTAGAAGATCTCCTCATATGAACTGCGTTGTAGGTTCATCTGAACCTCCTCTAAAAGCCGCAACTTTTTGTGGTGGAATCAAGTCAATCCGACGAATGGTTTGCAAGATATTGACTGCCCTAGTTTGAAGGAAGCTGCTGAAACTGAAACTACAACTACAGAGGTGAAGTTTGACCTGCGTGGACTAGAAGATCTCCTCATCTGAACTGCGCTGTAGGTTCATCTGAACCTCCTCTGGAAGCCCCAACTTTTGGTGGTGGAATCAAGCCGATCCGACAGTCGGTTTGTGAGATATCGTCTGCCCTAGTTTGATGATGAAGCCGCTAATGCTGATGTTGTTGATCTAGGGTTTGCTATTGCTGATATAAATAAGATTTATTGTACTATTTCTTTTTGCTGAATTATTGAAGATAAAAGAAGATTTCATTAAAGGGTTTCCCCACATATTGTGGGGTTTGTCCCTGGCTAGCCGCCACATCTTGTGTCTCTTGTCTCGGCTTGTTTTATGGCGATCGTTTAATGTTCTATTTGCACTTTACTTTATGTACATGTGATTGCTAATCTGTGGAATATAATAAGAAAAAGAAGTAAATTGTTATAAGCATAGAACATACCATAACTTAACAAGGGGTGATGCAGAAACTACCGGGAGTGACGTAGTTCTGCGCAGAAGCTACGCAGAGGGTGTCGTAGAGCCTCCAGTTCAGCAGTACCAGTCACTGATTCTCCCAGTGATGGTGAGATCATTTCACCACTCTTTTGTCTAGTATTCTCTCTGTATCAGATTGTTAGTTGAGCATCTTAGAATTGTACTCAAATTTTCTCTTGCATAATAATAAAACCCTCAGAGTTGCTACATCGATTTGAGCATCTTAGAATTGTACTCAAATTTTCTCTTGCATAATAATAAAACCCTCAGAGTTGCTACATCGATTTTCCCGCTTTGAGTTTCCTCGGGGACATTTGTTCAAAAATAATGGTGTCCTGTGTGTTTCTATTTTGCTTGCTCAGTTTCTATGTTTCAGAATCATATTTAATTTGGTGTAGGCTGCTTCAGTAATTTTCTTCAATATTTCAAGAAGAAAACTGAAATAAGTTTGTAACATATTTTACAATCTAGGTGAAGTAGATTCAACTGGTTGCAGTAGGATTCCAAAGATCGTAAGATCAAGGAATTTTCACAATGTATGAGGCGGTGTGATTGAACTCTTCAGTGGGGTTTTTAAACCGGTATCGAATATGTGTAATATCCCGTTTCAGAGATATTCCCCAAAACCCCAGTAAACTCCAACCAAATACACACAAATAATATAATAACCGGGAAACTCAAAATGATAAAAATAACAGTGGTGCAATATATAATAATGTAAACATGAAATATAAGTAGATACTTGCGAAATGCAGAGAGAAATGCTAAGCCATTTTATGATGCTGAGTAATGGAATAAGTACAGGAGGTGATAAGGAGGATGGCACCTCGACTTGCACCAGGCAAGTGAAGATATACACTCAGAATAGCAAAGGAATGGCCTCTCTCTGGACTGCGTGGATGTTGCTGGAAAATTGCCATGCTGCTGCTACTGCTGAAAGTCAAATGAGGATTTGGGGCTGTTCCCCTCCTCAGAAAATGTTGAAACTTTGGAATCAGACTCTATTCAAGAAACCCAGAAAAACCCAAAAAGCTTTTCTGAAATGGTCGACCCCCAAAAATCGCCCCCTTGAAGACCCACGCAATTCCTCCAGGCTCTGCGCTGCCACTGAATAAACCCCACCAAAACTCTGCCTGAAACTCAACGAAAATCCTCCAATATGCAAGGGTTGATTCCCTGCTCAATCCCCCAGCACAAATCCCCCTACAAAACCTCAATCCAGAACTCTTGCCAGAAAGAACTGCATCATCCCTCTCAAGACTGCGCAGTCATCCAAGATGCTCAATCCTCTTGCCAAAAAACTGACGAAACTACTGCAAAAATATTGATGGAAATACCTTGCCCGAGCAGGCACTCGAAGTCCCCCGGGGCTAAGGGTGAGATCTCCGAACGGAGACACTCAATGCACTAAACAGTGTTGTAGACTAGCTAAATAGCCAGTGTGCTCTAAGTCGAAGTGACTAGCTCAAATGCACATAATCGAATGATAAAATGAGGGGGTTCCTCTCTCCTTTATAGCATTGGCCTCTCCTAATCCCAAGGCTCACCTCCTCCAAAGTAATCCCCTCTTGCCACGTGTTCTTTTTCCATCTGCACAGTGCCTCCAAGTGTCTGCGTGGGCCCCATCTCTGTATGGTCCTTTAGCCCCCTTGGCTCCCCTTTAAGTCACAACGTTGTGCTACTAGGAAGTGACTTTTTATTCTAAAGTGAGTTATGTCCCCTTTTCCTCACCTTTTTATTTGTAAATAACTATAGAAGGCAAAATTGAGCAAAATAGAATATTCCAATTAGCCATGGCTAATTAGGAATATTACAGTCTTCCCTGGCAAAATGTTGCTTGTCCTCAAGCAACTAAAGTGATGGATGCTACAAAATTTTCTCGCTCTCCCAAGTGGCATCCTCGTCCGGTAAATTCTTCCACCTCACCAAGAATTTCCGAACTATCCTGCTCTGCAACTGCCTCTCCCTGCCACCTGGTATCAATAATAGCCTCTCGCTGCAACACCAAATGCCCCTCATCATCTATGGGTGGTAACTCATCTGTCACTGTCACCTGCTGCCCCAGTGCCTTCTTTAGGCATGATACATGAAAAATGTTATGAATCTTGCTGCCTTGGGGCAGCTCCAACTCATATGCACCCTGCCCCATCCTGCGTATCACCCTTCACAAAAGCAGGGCTTGAGATTCTCATCCCCCTTCTGCTTCAGTGACGACTATCGGTATGGCTGTAATCGTAGATAGACGAAGTCCCCTACCTCAAACTGTCTCTCTACCCAACCCCTATTAGCATATAGCTTTTGCTGGTTCTGCGCTATAGCGATATTGTCCTTGAGAGCTTGGAGAATACCTGACTCTCTTGGATCCAAATCTTGGCTCTCGGAGCCTTGCTATCACCAAACATCACGTCAGCAAAAGACAAAGGATGATATCCATACAAAGCATGGAATGGTAACATACCAATGGACATGTGATGTGTAGTGTTGTAGCAGTACTCCCCCAGATGCAGCCATCTCAGCCATGCTCGTTGTTGCCCACTGACATAGTTACGCAAGTAGCCCTCCAGCCACTTGTTAACTATCTCTGTTTGCCCATCTGTTTGTGGGTGATAACTGGTGCTTGGCATCAACTTCGTCCCCACCAACCGAAAAAGCTCCTGCCAAAATCCACCCATGAAACAGTTGTCCCTATCACTAACGATGGTCTTAGGAAGACCATGTAGCCTGAAAACCTCTCTGAAGAACATCTCGGCCACCTGTGTTGCTGTGTAGTGTACGGATATGGCAAAGAAATGTGCGTACTTTGTTAGTCGATTAACGACGACAAAGATACAATCCTTGCCCTGTACCAGGGGCAATCCTGTGATGAAGTCCATCGAAATACACTCCCGTTTCCCCTCCCGAATGGGAAGAGGCTGCAATAAACCTGCGGGATGGCTCATGTCCCCCTTGCTCCTCTAGCAAACATCGCACTCCCAGATATGCTGGAGTACGTCCTCCTTGAGGCCCTTCCATGAGAACCTCTCTCTAATGGCCCTGTAGGTTTTGGTAAACCCCTGATGGCCGGCCAATGGTGAATCATGTGAAGCCCGAAGTATCTTCTTCTTGAGCTGAGATTTCTGAGTCACGAAGATCCTATCCCTGTAGTAGATGATCTCATCAACCACCCTGTACCTGTCATTTGCCACCTGCCCATCCAGAACCTCACATGCAAACCTATCCTTGGAGTACTCTACTAAAAGTTGAGCCCTCCAGTCTGTGTCCAAGCTCATAAGAGACAATGTGGTTGGTCTACATGAAAGGGCATTTGCAACCATGTTGTTCTTACCCTTGACATACTCAATGTCAAAGTCTTATGCTTGGATCTTACTGATCCACTTTTGCTGCCTTTCCTGTAGCTGCTTCTGCTCCAAAAACAACCTGAGGCTGTTATGATTAGTCCTCACCCTGAACTTGTTACCCACTAAATACTGCCGGAACTTGGCCAATGCATGCATGATGGCCAACATCTCCTTGTCGTATATAGGATACAACCTCTCGTGCGGAAGGAGCTTCCGGCTCTCATAGGCTATAGGGTGACCTCCCTGCATCAATAATGCGCTGATCCCCTCTCTCGACGCATCACACTCCAAAACAAATGGCTGTGTGAAATCTGGCAATGCAAGCACTGGGCAGCTACTCATAACCTCCTTGAGCCTATCAAAGGCTCGCTGCGCTGTATCCAACCAACTGAATGCCCCCTTCCTCGTCAGATCTGTCAGGGGTGCAGCAAGCTGTGAAAAACTTTTGACGAACTTCTGGTAGTAAGTACAAATGCCAATGAATCCCTGAAGTTTTGTCACATTCCTCGACTCCCGCCATTCTCTGATGGCCTGGATCTTTTCCACGTGGACTCTCACTCCGTCCACCCCTATGATGTGTCCCAAGTACAACATCTCTGTCAACCCAAACTCACACTTGGAGAGCTTGGCATAGAACTGCTGCTCCTGCAAGATACACAACACTGTCTCAATGTGCTGGAGATGCTCCTCCCAAGTCCTGCTGTAAATGAGGATATCATCAAAGAACACCAACACAAACTTCCTCTAGTGACTGTGGAAGATGTGATTCATGCAGGACTAAAATGTAGCGGGGACGTTGGTTAGCCCAAAGGGCATCACCAAGAACTCAAAGTGCCCATAGTGACACCTGAAGGCGGTCTTGGGAATCTCTTGCTCCCTCCCGCGAATCGGATGGTACCCAGATCTCCAGTCAATCTTTGAGAAGAACCATGCTCCTCTCAACTCATCCATCAGCTCATCGATCCTAGGTATGGGGTACCTGTTCTTCAGTGTCTTCTTGTTCAAGGCCTTGTAGTCAATGCACATCCTCAAAGTGTCGTCCTTCTTCTTCACCAACACCACAGAAGAAGCAAAAGGACTCATGCTCGGCCGAATGTGCCCAAGAGCCAACAACTCTTGTGTGGCCCGCTCAATCTCACCCTGATAGGCCTTGGGATGCCTATAGAGGGTAGTAATCACTACTTGTATGCCCTGCTCGAGCTCAATGGTGTGCTCAAACCCCCGGTCCGGTGGCTGTCTAGGAGGAATATCCCCAAACACTATGGCATACTGGTCAAGGATGGACTGTATCTCTGGATGTACCCTCTGCCCTGTAGTCCCTGCCTCTGATGCACGTAGCTCCACTACTCACTTTACGTCTCCCTTCTAGAAGACTGCCTACATCCAATGAGCCGAAACAGTCTGAGGCGGATATGTGTGTTGTCCCCGTATCTTCTCATGCCTCCCTGTCTTCTCATCATCTGTTATGAAACCAACTCAAGAAAAGATAGATCAACGCCTTAAGATTCAGCCTCTTCGAGGGGGCAACCTCCTTTACATTACATAAATGAACAATTCTTGGATGATACAAATGAAAAGACCTCCTTTCTATATATAGGAGTCTAAGGGGTCATAAACATAATTAAGAGCGACATAACAATAATGAA
>APFE031504936.1:66163-97732 GCA_000404065.3 Pinus taeda | reverse complement strand
ACTTGATGAGATACTCTGAAATTGATTGATTTCGTAGCTGTCGGGTTCTTGTTTCTGTGACTACTCCAGGTTCCAATATGATTTTTCCTGCCTCTTCAATTTCTGGCAATATTGTTTGAATTGGGATCTTTTGCAACTTTTGAATAAGTGGCCATACTTCTTTGTCCTTCTTCCATTCATCCCTTGCTTCGTTTATCCAAACTGGTTGGATAATAGAAATAGCACAAAACAATGCTTCCACATCCTCATCCTTGAAGAGTCTTCCCATTCGGTAAGGTCGCCATTTTTTAAGTGCATGTAGTATTGCTAACATTCCCTTCTCATAAACTAAGTCATAGGGTTCGGCGAACCTGAAGCTTTAGGTTCGAAATTCAACGAACCTGTAAAAAAAATTTGAGGTTCGTTCAGGTTCGGCGAACCTGAAAGTCGAACCTCAAGGCGAACTCGAACCTCATTAAACTTTATCGAACTTCAACGAACCTAACGAACCTAATCGAACCGAATCGCGAACGTAAACGATTTTTTCAGGTTCGACGGTTTTCCTTGACGGTTTTAGAAAAAAAACCAGGGGCCGCATACCGCCTTTTAGCAATTGTTCCCACCAAATAATTTTTTATAAACCGTCGCTGGCTACCGTTTTGGCACACACTGTCGGGGTTGAGCGTTTGTTTGTGCCATTTGTGGAGTCCTTACCCTGTTTGTGCCATTTGTGGAGTTCTCAGTTGTTGTTCCGAGCTGAGCGTTTGTTGATAGCGGTAGCGCTGTGCAGGTTGCGTTTGCAACTTTGCAGTGAGTTTGAAGACGTGCAGGCCTGAGGCAGTGGGCACGCAGCACCCTTTTGGACATAACTTCTGTCTTCACTGTTCAGAGGTATTTACAATTTTAACATCCATGCCCCGAACAATAATCTATGTTTTCATCAGTTCATATGACCAGTACAATTGTCTGCCATTTACGCAAAAGGCATTTAAAGAGAGAACGACAATGCTTAGTCTTCCTGTGAAGAGTACAGATTACTATGAGTTTAATAGCTTCACTTACAAGTAGCTGAATTGCTATGCTACTCTTTCCGCGTGGTGAATTTGGATGTTTCTTGACTCAAACGCAAATGAAAAACGAGGAAAACCCTATTAAGATCCAAGGCGCGGACTTTCGGATCATGTAGTTCCAAAGTACTAAGGATTCTGGTTTCCAACGTAAACATTGGAGGATTTGGATTTATTTTGAAGGATAAGGGTTTACTTCTTCGATTGCAGGGAATTTTATGTAAAAATGACGGAGTCTGCACAACATTTTTTCCATAATCATTATAGGTGTGTTTGAAATGCTACTAGTTAGTTTTTTAAAGATTTTTGAAATGCAACTAGTTCGTATTTTTTTAAATAATAAAATTTAAAATTTAAAATTTTGTAATGAAACTATTTTTAAAATTAATTTGAAAAATGAAATAATTTTGTAAATCAATTTAAAAAGACAATTTTGATGTAGAATTTTAAAAATATTTTAATTTATTATATTTTCTTAATATTTTATTTTTTATTTAAATATAATAAAATAAAATAATTTTCTCTTCTTGATATTCTAAGAAACACTCCCTGATTCTCGTCATATGCCATGAGGCTCCACTGTTTATATACCATACTTTTGATGATGCAGCACTAGTCATACACGCCACTTCTTCTTCCAGCCTGGAAGCTAACAAAGAGAAATCGAAATCTCTTTCTCTTGTGCAATCTTCTGAAAATCTGTGTGAGTCCCTTGACGTGGATGCCTCTGCATCGTGGTCTCAACCCATAACTGATTTTCCCTTCCTGTCTCTGATTACTCACTCTGATACCCTGTGAAAATTCTATCACTGCAACAATTGATTTATTTTTCCTACTTATTCCACAATAAGCTATTTATGGAATTACTTTAATAAGCATTAAAATAAATACTCTGCAAATATCACACTATAATACAGAAACAAACATATGCACAAGAATCAACACATTGACACAGTTATTTTGGACAACAGTCCCTGGAAAAACCCAATGTGGGAAAACCGGTACAGCAAGGAAGGTTTTTATTATTTAGCAATTCTTCAGTACAATAGGGTACCAAACTGGCTTACCGACAAAGTGAAAAAATTCTCCAGCACTTTTCCCAATCTCAACGTCACCCACTTGACCTTTGCGTGGCTCTCAGACCCTTTGTGTCACCCACACAGGCCCAATTAATGACTGCGCAGTCTCACACTGCCTCTGCGTCTACCTCTCCTGCCTCAGCGCTGATCTCTAGTGGTTGATCCCATATCTCTGTTCCGTACTTGCTACCTCCTAACTGCTCACTAGACCACTGGTTCAATTTCTCAGCTAACCCCGCTCCAGAAATTGAACTGACTGATCTTCCTCAGTATATTCTCCAAGTGACCCTCAAGTCTCCTCTTATACTTTTCTCGTTGACAAATCAATGGCCGAGATTAAGTCCCTAATCAACAGCTAAGATTAGATCTGGCTTGATCCATGACTTTTGGACCATTCTAACACAGTTTTATATTAATTCACATTAATATTTTATGTTCCCTAAGTTTAGACTTAGGGACTTCACTAAAAATATTAATTATTTTAATATCTCTCAAATTGTTTAGAATCTGCCCAAATCCTTTCTGGGTATCGGAGATCTCATGTGCCTTAGCCTCTCCACCAATTTTCGTGGCTAGAGCACATCCGATGCTACCTCAAATCAACAAGCAGTGGCACAAAGACGAAGGAGGAGGAGGAAGAGATAGCTCCGGCATCGAAGGGACAGTAGAAGTCGAAGTGAAGGACATTTCGAAGGTGAAATGTTTCAGTAGTGGCGAGTTGGGCCACTATGCATCTCAATGTCCTTTGAAGAAAAAGGACAAGGATGAGAAACATGATCCTAAGGTTGCTTCAGCGAAGATAGACGAGGATGAGTTTGCCATGAGTGCCCATGCATCTCCAGCCGAGAGATGGGGCGATATTGAGTTGTAGCGGGAGGACATGTGGGCAGGATCCTTGAGGAGTCCAATTCTTGGATCAATTCCTTGCTACAGGAGCCCAAGATTCAACAGTAGCGAGATGGACTTAGTGTTAGATGATGCAGTGGAGTGTTTGGAGGACAGATGCAGTAGCTGGGGACTAGAGACTGGTCAGTGCAGAGAAAGGTTGGCAGCAGTGTAGTTGGCACAATGCAAGAGTCAGCAGAAGATTCAGAGGGTCAGAATCAACAGCAGTCAAATTCCAACATTCATTCTATTATGTTGAACACAGTTAAGTTCAGCTAATTTTGGATGTTTTTCAGTTGCTTCTCTTAGCAATTGAGTTGTAGTACGAATGTAGTGTTAGCAGTGGCAGTGCTAGTAGCATAGCAGATGCAACATTTGAGAGGGAGTTGTAGTACGGATGCAGTAGTGGCAGTGGCAGTGTCATGGGTAGTAGTATAGTAACAGCAGCAGCACAATGTCGGTGGCAGTAGCAGTGCAGAAAGGAGGTGCTTCAGAAATAGAGCAACATGGAGGTGGACATTCTTGCTAGAGCACTTTCGTCGCTAAGAGGGAGTGTTAGTTTTTGGTAGCATTAGAAGTGCTCTAGCCTTGAAAATTGGTGGAGAGGCTAAGGCACATGGGTTCTAAAGAACCCAAAAACTGTTTGGTGAAATTCCACTTGGATTGTATTTTATTAAAATAATTAATATTTTTAATGGGGTTCCTAAGTCTAAACTTAGGGAAATTAAAATATTAATGGGTATTAATCAAAATATGGGTGAGAATGACCTAGAAGGCGAATCAAGTCATGTTTTAATCGTAGCCGTTGATTAGAGACTTAATCTCGGCCTTTGAAGACTCAACAGGAAAAGTATAAGATGGAGACTTGGGGCTCATTTGGAAACACACACAGAGAGATTGAGGAAATCGATTTTCTAAGGTGAGAAGTTCTCAGGAGGAAAATCAATTGGGGAGATCTTGCAGATTTTAGTAGCCGAGAGAGCTGACATTGAAAAGTTGTCTGTCACACAGAATCCAGAACTGTTGGAACAGCTGGAACTGTCGGAAACTACCAAAATAGCTAGAAGAGTTTATGCAGAGGGAAAAGAAGTTGACGCAGCGCCAACGTAGAAATAGTCGGGGTTAGCCAGTCTTGTGCCGGATCAGTCAGAATTCTGCCAGGTGAAGTGAGGTAAAACTCACTCAGATTTTCTGTCAGTATTTTCTCTGTAAAGGATTGTTAAATGAGCATCCTAGATTTGTATTCAGATATTTCTCCTACATAATAATAAACTCTCAGAACTGCTGCGCTGGTTTTCCCACATTGGGTTTTTCCGGGGACTATTGTGTCCAAAAATAAGTGTCCTATGTATCTTGTTCTTTGCTTTGTTTTTTGTTTCATAAGATCAAATATTCAATTAGTGTAGGCCGCAAAAGTAATTTGCTTCAGTTTTCAAAAGAATAACTTGATGAATATAATGTAAAAATCAAGTAGGTGAGGTAGATTCAGATCTGTTGCAGTAGGGGTTCCTTCGAGTCTAGGAATTTTCACAATTGGTAACTCCTCTTCAAGTGTTGTGGCAAACATGAGTATAACCTCTTTTTTCTTCAGTCCTCGTACAACTCCAGGATTTCAACCAACCTTCAATAGTTTTAATGAAAAGAAGAGGAAGGAGGCAAATATGCAAAGTCTTATTTTTATCAGCCCATGGTGGATGCCATTGCAAGTGTTGGCCATGGATACAAACCCCCATCTTATAATGCACTTAGGGAGAAAGAGCTAGATGAGGAGTTTGACTGTGTCAAGGAACAATTGGAAAGCATTAAAAGCTCATGGAAATTTACAAGTTGTACAATTATGTTTGATGGGTGGACAGATCAGGTGGTATGCATCTGCAAATGTAAAAGATGCACATTTGATATTTTCATTGTTGGTTGATGTGGTGGAGGAAGTTGGGGTTACAAATTTTGTCCAAGTAATCACGGACAATGCAGCAAATTATGTGACAGCTGGAAGGTTGCTTTGTGCCAAATATCCCACCATTTTTTGGACTCCATGCGCTGCCCATTGCATAGACTTGATGCTAGAGGACATTGGGAAGTTGGAGTGGGTGCAAGATGTTGTGCAAGAATGCAAGCAAATTACCAAGTATATTTATGAACCTTATGAGGGAATTCACATAGGGTGAGCTTAGTTGCCCAGCTGTCACACGGTTTGCTACAAACTTTATTTCCCTCCAAAGCCTTTTGTATGAGTACCAAGCTTTGAGAAGAATGTTTTGTAGCCAACAATGGGTATTTTGGAAAGACAGCACAAAACCAAAAGCATTTTCTGTGAAAGCATCTGCCTTTGGTGATAGTTTGTGGGACAACGTCACTGAGATTGTCAGCTTTACTGAGCCCCTTGTGAGAGTCTTGAGATTGATGGATGCAGAGAAACCTGCAATGGGATATATTTATGAGGGCATGGACAGGGCCAAAGAGTCCATCAAGACTTTCTATAAGGGAAATGAATCTAAATATCTCCATATATGGCAAATTATTGAAGGTGGGACAACAACTATATTCACCATTGCATGTAGCAGGGGCATATCTCAATCCGAGCTTATTCTATAATGAGGGTCTAGCATTCAAATTGATCCCAAGGTGATGAGAGGTGTCATGATATGCAGTAAGAAGTTGTTCCTGAATCAAGATATTCAGGACAAAATCAACATATAATGAGATATGTACAAGAAAGCATCTGGCATGTTTGGATTCAGCTCAAGCCAACGTCTCAAGGACAAGAAAATGCCTTGTAAGTGCAAATTATTAGAACTTAGCTTGTAATTTTGTTGGTTCTCTTTTATATGTTTGCCATTACAAACTGATAATCTTTGTTGCTATTTTTTTACATCTCATTGGTGGATAGATTGTGGCATTGAGGCACCACAATTACAAGAATTTGCCATCAGAGTCCTAAGTCAACCTTGCAGTGCTTCTTGTGAGCACAATTGGTCAATGTTTGAGCACATCCATCGCAAAAAGAGAAATGGGTTGGAGTACGAAAGGTTGGAGAAGTTGGTTTTCGTCTACTACAACCTTCGAATGCTCACAAAACAAGTGCAACCAAAGGATACAGATCCAATTTTATTGGACACTATTGATTTAGAGTTTGATTAGATTGTGGAGGAGGAGGCCCATGATTTGAGTTGGCATGATGAAGAGACTGAGGATCTTTCTAGTTTGCCATCTCAAATGGAGACTCCAATACACCTGCCTCACAGTTGCTTCAATCTTCCAATGTTACCACTAGCTCCACGAGGGCTTATTGTAGGCGTGGTCGTCCATGAGTGATGAGACTCGAGATTGTTATGAGACAATCATTTATCATTTATGACATGAATTCGAATTTTGAACTTGCTGACATTTTTTATTTTAATTATGGAATCATGAGTCCTTTTCTTATTCAATATCTAAATGTTTTTCTTACAAAAATCGAATATGTTATGTTCTAATTTTATATATATGAGATGATGTTATGAATTATTGCATATATTGTGGCTTTTATAACTTACAAGGATTGAAATTTTCATTAGTTTCTATTTTATGCTTAAAATTTACCATGTTTTAAGTTTTTTTTTGTATTTTGATGAGTCTTATAAGGGTCATTCCCGAGACTTATATGAGTCGACGAGTCAATGTCGTGATGAGTATTATATGAGTCGACGAGTCAATGTCGTGATGAGTCTTATATGAGTCGACGAGTCAATGTCGTGACGAGTCTTATACAAATACGAGTTGTGCAACACTGGCTAGGATGCCCTTCCTTCTAGATGAATATGGCCTGAAAACCTACATAGATAATGTGGTGCCAATTCCCCAGGATGCAGATCAACTCAAAGAATACAGGAAGGAGATGGCAAGGGAAAAGTGGTTTATCTTGGAGGGGTTCGAGATCATATAGTCTCACATTTGGCAGACAAAGATACAACCAGAGAAATGTGGGTAGCTTTCTCTACGCTATATCAGGGTACTTCCAAGCAGTGGAAGATGTTCCTGGAATAAAAGTTGAGATGCATAAGGATGTAGAAGGGAGAGGGCATAGATCCCTTCCTCACTAGAATTCAGGAGGTCAGAGATCAACTTGCAGTTGTTGGAGCAGCACCTCAACCATCAGAGTTAGTTCGATTGGCACTAAATAGTGTCTCGGTGGATTGGAAAGTGTTTGTCTGAAGTATATGGGGCAAAGACACTTTGCCAAGATGGGACAGGATGTGGTCCGATTTGCAGCACGAGGAGTTGAGGTGAGATTTGTTAAAGAGCTCCATTAGCAACAGTAGTAGCAGCGAATCGAAGGGTGTGAAGGAGGAGGAGAATGTGGCCCTGACATCGAAGTGGTCCAATCAAGGGCAAGGGGAGTAGAAGAAGAAGAAGGACCTATCTAAGGTCAAGCGCTTTAGGTGTGAAAATTTTTGAACAGAAATTCTAATGCTGCAATAACTGATTTATTTTACCTACTTATTTTCGATAAGTTATTTAAGAAATGCATTCAGTAAATATTAAAATAAATTCTTCTGCAGATATCACACCATTATACAGAAACAAATACATGCACAAGAATCAAACACATCAACACAGTTATTTTTGGACAATTGTCCCTGGAAAAACCCAATGCGGGAAAATCGATGCAACAGAGGAGGGATTTATTAATCTTCAACAACAAGCACTTTTACATAGACACTGGGATAAAACACCTGAGACTTTTCTTTGAGACTTTCTGACACCCTGGAGGACTTCCTTTCCCAATGGCGTCAGCCCTGCATCATCCTGCTTGGCTCTGCACTGCTTTGCCCTTCATTGTCATCCACTGCATCCCTAATCTGCGTCTCCCTCTGCGCTGTATCTCAGAGCCCCTACGTCACCTTTTCTGAACTTCCTAATTGCTGCTAGTCACCTGCTCTTCCTCCACCCTGCAACTCTCCCTCTGAAATCAATTTTCCCTCCTCTTTGAGAAAATCGATCTTCCTTGGGATACTGAGTATCTGCTAGTGTATCTCCAAATGACCCTCAAGTCTTCTCTTATACTTTTCATGTTGATGAATCAACATCCGAGATTAAGTCCCTAATCAATGGCTAAGATTAAAATAGACTTGATCTTTGTCTCTTAGAAGCTTCTCATCCTTATATTTATTAATACCCATTAATATTTTTATTTTCCTAAGTTTAGACTTAGGAACCCATCAAAAATATTGATTATTTTAATAACTCCTCATCTGGATGGAATTTCCCAAAACAACTTCGAGGTCTTGGAGATCTCATGTGCTTTAGCCTCTCCACCAATTTTTATGGCTAGAGCACATCCGATGCTACCCCAAATCAACACTCCCTTTTAGCGAGGAATGTGCTCTAGTAATGCTCCACCACTGAACATCACCCTGATCATCCGACACCGGTAATTGTGTTGATGCTTGGCCTATTGCACAACATCCTTTGTATTGTTGCCTCCTGTATTGCTGCCCATGGCTTCTACCATTGCCATTGCTACATCTGTACTGCAACTCCCTCTGCATCCGTGTTGTTGTTGGTCCTTCCTCCCAACACTACATCTACACTGCAACTCTTTCTCAAATGCTGCATCATGCTGCACATAGCACTCCAACACCTGACACTTATCCATTTCTGTTACTGAAATGGATTCTTTACCATCCCCATCTTCTCCCTAAAATAAATGAACTTTGTTCTTCTCAGGGCCTTAGTAAGGATGTCCGCCACTTGTTCTCCTATAGGAGTGTAGCTCAACTGTACAGCTCCTCATTGGATACAGTCTCTGACAACGTGACACCGAATATCAATGTGCTTTTACCAATCATGAAATACTAGATTCTCAAGGAGCTTGATGCAACTCTGATTATCACACATGATCCTGGTCGCCTCCATCCTTCTTCTGAATAGGTTCACAAGCAATTTTCTAAGCCATATTGCTTCACATGTAGTTGTGCTAGCAGCCATATATTCTACTCCAGCTGAGCTCAGAGCTACGGATTTTTGTTTCCTACTGCACCAGGAGGTCATCCCTGATCCAATGTTGAAACAGTACCAAGAGGTACTTTTCCGATGTACTGAACTTCCAGCCCAATTTGCATCAGTAAACCCACTCAGTCTAATATCATTACTTCTGGTGTATAAGAGTCCATACTCGACTGTTCCCTGTATATATCTGAGAACATGTTTGGTTGCTGCCCAATGCGCCCTCTTTGGTTCCACCATGAACTGACTGAGGGTGTTGACAACGTAGCAAATGTCTGGCCTAGTATTGACCAAATACATCAGGGACCCTATGAGCTCCCTATATAAGGTGGATTCGGCATCCTTGTCTTCTGATGCATCAATTTTCTTCCAGGTGGTGCTCATTGGAGTAGCCATAGGCCTACAGTCCTGCGTCCTGAATCTCTTCAGGATTTTTGTAGCATATCTCCCTTGTCCAAGGAAGATCTCATCCTTCTGCTGCCAAACTTCCAACCCCAGGAAATAATGCATTTGTCCCAAATCCTTCATGTCGAATTTTGTGGCTAGATTCTTCTTGTAGTCCTCGATGAGCCTGGATGATCCTATCAGAAAGAGATCATCCACATATAATACTAGGACTAGAGGCTCATTCTCTACAACCAAATAGTAGAGATTTGGATCTACATCACTCTTGACGAACCCCATCTTCTGCAAGTAGCCATCAATTTGACCATACCATGCTCCAGGTGCCTGTTTGAGCCCATATAAGGCTTTCTTCAATCTGCATACATGAGATTTCTTCTCATGTGTCTCAAAACATTTTGGTTGTTCAATGTATACTTCCTCTTCTATCACTCCATTCAAGAATGTTGTTTTGACATCCATTTGATGAATCTCCCACCCCATCTGTGTTGCAAGAGATATCATGGTGCTAATAAATGTATACCTAGCTACTAGGGCGAAGGTCTCTTCGTTGTCTATTCCTTCCTTCTAAGCATGCCCCTTAGTCAAAAACTTGGCTTTGTATTTTTCCACACTGTCGTCTGCAGCGTATTTGATCTTGTAGATCCATCTCAAACCTACCATTGATCTGTGCAGCGTATTTGATCTTGTAGATCCATCTCAAACCTACCATTGATCTTTGTTAAGGCCTAGGCACTACTTCCCAGACATCATTCACCATTATAGAGCTATATTCTTCCACCATCGCATCCATCCAATTTTGATGTTGAGCGGCCTCCTGAAAACAGGAAGGTTCCCCAACCTGAGCTACTAAGTCTTGATATCTATCTGGTTGTCTTCGCTCCCTTTTATTGTTCCTGGGTGCACCAATGGAATCTTCTGCATCTCGTAGAATCTGTCGGAGTTCCCTGCTCGTTCTTCCTATGGTAGTAGGTGCATCTGTTAGCTCTTCCTCTTCTTATGATTCCTCTTGTTCTGAAGGAGAATTCCTGGTACTGGCTTCCACTGGTTGAAGAGGTTTGATGAACGACTCATCTTTTGACTGCTCTTCGGAAGGCATTTCTCGAGATTTTTTGAAGGCCCTGTCTTCCATGAACTTCACATCTTGCCGAACTACTACCTTCTTGCTCCCTAGAAGATAGATTATATATGCTTTAGCATTCTCGCTATATCCCACAAGATATCCTTTCTCTGCAGTCTGATCTAACTTCTTCCTCTTCTCCTTGGGTATACAGCAATATGCTAAACTCCCAAATATCCTGAAATGACTAACTTCAATTGTCTTCCCGGTGAAGACCTACTCTGGAGTAATCTTACCCAATGCCCTATGAGGAGTTTTGTTCTGGACATAGACTGTTGTGTTGCATGTTTCTGCCCACAGAAATTCTGGCATATCCTGATCATACATCATAGCCCTAGCTGCTTCCACAATAGTCCTGTTGATTCTTTCTGCCACTCCATTCCGCTCGGATTGTAAGGAGCTGTCAACTCTCTTTTGATGCCCTCTCTAGCACAAAAATCGGTGAAATCCTTGTCGACATACTCTCCACCATTGTCTGAGTGCAACACTTTTATTTTCTTTCTTGTCAGATTCTCCACTATAGCCTTGAACTCTTTGAATCGACAAAAAACCTCATCCTTGGTTTTCAGAAAATAGATCCAAGTCTTCTTGGAATGGTCATCAATGAAGGTGACGAAGTATTCAGCACCACTAAGAGCTTTTGTGGACATCAGTCCACATATATCTGAGTGTATCAATCCTAGTACACTCTTGGCGCTATTTTTACTTCTAGGAAACACTGCTTTGGCAAACTTGCCTAGAGCACACCCTCTGCATACATCATCTCATTCTGTACTAAGATCTGGAACTCCTGTTACATTTTTCCTGAGAATTCTCAGAGCCCCATGGTGCAAATGTCCCATCCTTTTGTGCCATAGTTCATTCAAATCCTTGTCTCCATTGCTACCTATTAGTGCCATTAGTGATTCCAGCTGCAACCTATACACTCTGTTACTTCTGATTCTGATTTGCACCTTCTTTTTCCAACTCGGATGTTTGACGTATACTTTCTCCTTAATGAAGAAAACGTCATGGCCCTTGCTTTGAAGTTGAGATACAGAAAATAAGTTCATCCCCAGTCCTGGCACATGTAGCACATTGGTAGCTCAGAACCGCTCTCCTGTTTCCGTTTGAAAAACTATAGTACCCTTCCCTACTAGAGTACATTTTGCCTTATTCCCCATGATGATCTGAAAATTCATTCTTTCCTCCGATAATCTGAGAAACATCCCGTATTCCTGTCATATGCCAGGAGGCTCCACTGTCTATATACCATACCCCTGATGATGCTGAGCTTGCTATGCAACCAACTTCTTCTTCCAATCTGGAAGCTAGCATAGAGAAATCGAAATTTCTATCTCTTGTGCAATCCTCTGAAAATCTGCATGAGTCTCCTGATGTGGATGCCCCTGCATCATGATCTTGACCCATAATTGATTTTCCCTACTTGTCTTTGAATCTTTCCTTTGATACCATGTGAGAATTTCTGAACAGAAATTCTAATGCTGCAATAACTGCTATATTTTACCTACTTATTTTCGATAAGTTATCTACAAAATCCCTTCAGTAAATATTAAAATAAATTCTACTACAGATATCACACCATTATACAAAAACAAATACATACACAAGAATTAAACACATCAACACAGTTATTTTTGGACAATTGTCCTCGGAAAAATCGGTGCAGCAGAGGAGGGTTTTATTAATCTTCAGCAACAATCGCTTTTACAGAAAGATTTTACATAGACACTGGCTGAAAAACACTTGAGACTTTTCTCTGAGACTTTTTGACACCCAGGAGGACTTCCTTTCCCAACTATGTCAACCTTGCGTCATCCTACTTAGTTATGCACTGCTCTGTCCTTCATTGTGTCATCCACTGCGTCTCCCTCTTTGCTATCTCTCAGAGCCCCTGCGTCACCCTTTTTGAACTTCCTGACCACTGCTGGTCACCCCTTCTTCCTCCACCCTATAACTCTCCCTCTGAAATCGATTTTCCGTCCTCTCTGAGAAAATCGATCTTCCTTGGGATACTGAGCATCTGCTAGTGTATCTCCAAATGGCCAAGATTAAGTCCCTAATCAACGACTAAGATTAAAATAGACTTGATCCTGGTCTCTTAGAAGCTTCTCATCCTTATCTTTATTAATATTCATTGATATTTTTATTTTCCTAAGTTTAGACTTAGGAACCCATTAAAAATATTAATTATTTTGATAACTCCTCATTTGGGTGGAATTTCCCAAAACGATTTTTGGGTCTTGGAGATTTCATATGCTTTAGCCTCTCTACCAATTTTCATGGCTAGAGCACATTCGATGCTACCCCAAATCAACATTAGGTGTGGCAAAGTTTGCCACTAAAGTACCCAGTGTCCTCTCAGGAAGAAGGACAAACAAGGGAAGTAGGACCAAGCGACAGCGCATGCTGAGAGAGATAGGTTGTCCTCCAGGTTGGAGGAAGATTTTGCGATGTTCGCAGACATACCTCCAGGAGTGAGGTGGGGAAAATTGGTATTGTAACCCCAAAGAGCCACAAGATTGGGAAGGGTCCTTGAGGAGTCCACTTCATGGATCATTACCTAGCTACGAGGGCCCCCAATATTTAGTAGCAAGATGGATCAGTGTTAGAGGTGCAGTAAAAATTCTAGAGTGACAGTTGCAGACCAATACCAATGAGATGTTGAAGAGCGCGTTGTGCAATGAAGAATTTGCAGTAGTGTAGAGTCAGGCTGTCAGCAACAACGCAGATTCTTCAGTGATAGTGCAGAGGCTAGTAGCAATCAGGACTCAAGAGATTGATGCATCATATTGAACACAGTGGATTTAGTATTTTGGATGCTGCTCAGTTGTAACAACAACAAATGAGAGGGAGTTGCAATGCAAATGCAGAGTTGGCAGCAATATGGCAGTATTAGCAGCAGCGCGGATGTAGCATCAGAGTTGTGCAGTTGTTGGTGGGCAGTATGGCTAGACATCAACAACGTGATAGGATATGATATAGAAACAGAGTGTGTGGTAGGGCGTTCAGCACTAGAACAAAGTCTTCGCTAAAAGGAAGTGTTAGTTTTTGTAGCATCGGATGTTTTCTAATGACGAAACTTGGTAGAGAGACTAGAATACATGAAATTTCCAAAACCCAGAAATCGTTTATGGAAATTCCACCTAGAGATGGCTTAATTAGATTATTAGCCGATTTTTAAATATTTCCTAAGTCTAAACTTAAGGAATATGGTTAATTTTTTTTTAACACAAAGTGAATCGGTCACTGCCAGGCCTAATCTATGGGAGACCCAGGATCAATCCTTGTAGCTGCCACTATAACACTAGGAATACATCCAACTACCTGCAAGTCGGATATACTAATATCCTATGATTTTAGCAAAAGCGAGACTCACGTGCAATCGTAATTAATTTAGTCAAGGTGAGAATAGTCTAGAAAATCACATGGATCGACTTCAAGATGATCCTAGCCCTTGTTTAAGATCTAATCTTGGTTGTTGGTGCTCCAACTGAGGATTATAAGAAGAAGTCGATGGGTAGATGGAGAAGACACTTGAGCAGTTCGATTTCATTGGCACATCGATTTCCAAAGAGAAGTAGCAGTTGTCGGAAAGCCAAAGATCAAAGCAAAGACAATCAGGGGCAGGGACAGTGATCCGAAGGAAGTTTTCCAAATCCAGAGAGGTAGCAGCAAGAAGCCAAGTTATTTCTAGTGAGGCAGCACAGAAGATTACGCAGTTCCTTCGGAAGACAATTTGATTTGGCTAGAGGAAAATTCGGTTCAGCTTCCAGAGGCCAGGAAAGTCTTCCAGAGGGTCAGAGAATCAATTTCCCCAATAGAGATAGGCAGAATAACTTGATCAAAGGCAGTTCCAGGGTAGACATCCAAGGGTCTACATAAGCACTACGCAGAAGCTGATGTAGAGGATCCAGGAGGTCGAGTTTTCTAAGGTAGAGTTGTGTTGGGGTCGCTTGTGGAAGAAGGGAAATTCCCTTAAATAATTTTGGCCATATTTACTTCTTGTTTGGATTGCCAGTTGGGCATCCATAGATTGTACTTAGATTTCACTACTGCATAATAATAAAAATCCTCAGCTGTTGCACCGGTTTTCCCAAGTTGGGTTTTTCTGGGGACATTTGTGCAAAAATAACGGTGTCATTTTTATGTGTGTGCTAGATTTTCTCAGATTCTAACACTATTTATCTTCCGCAGTTTATTTGTGAAAATCATAGTGTGAATTATTTGGTATTTGTCATAGCAAACAACAGATAAATTGTTAAATAAATTAACAATTAGGAAAAAAATTTCTAGTTGCTGTGATAGATGAAATTTTCACATATGACATTCTGGAGGCCTTGGATTCCCGTATAGGGAGACCAAGTCCAAGATGGAAACCCACCTGCAATCTTGTATAAGATCCAATGTGTCTCCTCACCTTCTAGTACAACAATCCATTAGTGCAATTGAGTAAATAAGCTTGCTAACCAGGGCAAAAGTCGACACTTCATAGTGGCATGCCCTTCCAAATGGGTTTTGTGTGAAAAATTCAATACTGAAATCCTATTACAGCAACTGGAATTTATTTTTCTAATTATTAGTTAATTTAACAATTTATTTGCTACGGAAAATATCAAATAAATCACACTGCAACCTTTAAAAATAAATTGCGGAAGAAAATAGTACCAGAAACTGAGAAAATCTAACACACATACATAAAAATTTAACACAATTATTTTTGGACAAATGTCCCTGGAAAACCCAAACTTGGGAAAATTGGTGCAACAACTGGGGGTTTTTATTATTATGCAACAGTGAGAAATTTTGAGTACAATCTAAATGTTGAATACTAGCTATCCTACAGAGAAAACACTGGCAAAAATATCTTGAGAGAAATTACCCTCACTCCTAACAATCCCAACACTTGACTACCATTGAAAAGCAAGTTGTCCAACCGGGCCTCCTTAGGCTCTGTATCAACCTGACGCTGCTTGCCACATGTGCTACTTGAATTGACTGCTAATCAATGCGTCCTGCCTACTATGTTATGAATATAATTCATAACAAGTAAATAAATAAAATAAATGTAAATATTAAATAATCAAATATTGATTAGGTTAAACACCTGCTTAGATATATATAATATATATATATGCAGGTCCTCATTGTAACATTCATCACTTATACATTTTATATATATATAATAAATATTATTATTAAATACGTTTTGTGTATTTTTACATTTAAGTTTTCAAGCTATCAGTTTTTATGTTTTAGAGGTATCAGAGCCATGGGCACAATATAATGATGCGAGTCTTTGAACATTGTTTGCCGCACAATGTGCCATTACGTTCACGTCCTGATTGCATTGAGTAGTTTAATAAAATTCAAGAAGCATTTCAGCATTTAGAAAAATCATATGCAGAAGTTAAAGCATGTCGAAAGGAAATCGATAATAAGGAAGATGATAGCGATGGTGAAAAGAAACAAGTTGAAGTTGATATTGATATGGATGGGAATGATATAGATCAAGATGATTATCCAGATGAAGATGATGAAGATGTGAGAATCACTAATTCTGATAATGGTGGTGAAGAGGAAAATGAAAGGAATGGAGGGATAAGAAGTGGAGGAAATGAATCTAAGGACATAAATAGAGTTGTTGATGATGAAGATGCAAAGATTACTCATTCTGATGATGAAAAGGAAGTGAAAATGGCTAATTCTTATAATGGAGATGAGTCAGAGTTAGATAGCACAAATAGTTACAATGGAAGTGTTGTGGAAAGGGACTTGCGAAAGCTTCAGTTTTCACTATTACCTTCCAAAATATCCCAGTATCCAAAAAATAGCAGATGTCTCCCCTTTCTCAAAATCTCTCCTATCATATTGTCCTTACCTTGAACTATCTGTGTTAGCAGCTCTAGCACTAGTATTAAAGCAGAGCCAGATTCAGCAGAAGCAAAGTCGCATAATTCTCCAAATAATCAAACCAGGTGGAAACCCATTACAAAGAGGAAGGTGGCAACGTGTGTTAGGTACGTTGGGAATAATTACAGAGGTCTGCAAATTCAGCGGGACTTTGCGTCTACAATTGCAATTGAGGATGAATTGGAAAATGCTATTCTCAGAGCAGGGGGGATGCTTGAGAGTAACTATGGAAATCTACATAAAGTCAGATCAAAGAGGAGTAGACACACTGACAAAGGGGTACTTTCCCTGGCTACAGTAATAAAAATGAAAATGGAGATCCTTAATGATGCTTGGGAGGAAGATTCGGATGGTATAGCACTTGCAGATGTTATCAACGGGAATCTTCCATACAAAATAAGGATTTTGGGCATTCTTACGGTGAATAAGTGATTCGATGCAAGAAATGAATGTAATAGTCAAAAATATGTGTATCTACTTCCAGCTAAAGTTGTAGGCATTGGAAATTCCAATAGTCCTAAAGAAATTCAAAGTCATGTCAGAGAATTCATAGATACATCGCAGTTGTTTAAGGGGAGGCATCCTTTTCACAATTACGTTATTTGTACTAAGTACAAAAAGCGTTCACCCAAGAGTCTTATTAACATATCCAGACCAAATTATTTAGTTCAGAAAGGATCCAACCTGAAATCAAAGTCTAGTTCAGAAATTGAAGCGCAACTTTTAATAGAGCTTCAGGAAAGAGAATGCAGAAGATCTGTTAGGCTGTCTAAATACCTCTTCCTCATGTCTTCTACCCATTCGCCCTCCCCGCTTATCACTGTATCCAACGTCAAGGGTTCAAATCCGACAACATTCTCACTCATAGATCTACATGTGTTTCTATCTGCAGCAACAACTTGGAGCAGTCGAATTTTATGTGCGTATTGCTCAGTGCTTGGCGAAGTGACCTTATCTCCAAGGCCGATTCTGATTCTCTTATGCTTCCGCCACGACATGTCGTCGATTTTACGCTACCTCCATTTTCAAAAGGTGTGTCCGGTCAAAATGGTCATACGATGGTTTTACGCTGCCTCCATCAAATGGTATGTCTAGTCAAAATGGTCATATGATACAGTGCCCCTGATACATAAATTCGACCCATTAACTTGGTTTTATGCTGCCTCCATCAAACCGTCATTTTTTTCGTGGTCAATCAATACACTCAAACAACATGCCCGTTCGATCTTCGTCCTCCACCCTCTACCATTATTCCACGAAATTTCTTCCCTGTCTACCTTGTCACTGTCCCAACACCGTTATTCGTTAAAAAAAAAAGAAAAACATAACAAAACGCAGCGTTGTCGTCTACTTCTCCTATCATCAAGCATGGCGTCTACAAGGTGAACGAGTTCCGTCGACATTGTCGTCTACTCCTGCCGTCAAGCATGGCATCCAAAAGGTCACGGGTTCTGTCGACGGTTCAGACTTGGATTGCTGCGTTTAATTTTTCTTAATTAAGATACAGATAACATAAACTTTACGGGAAAATATATATATAATGTTATATTATAACTAATATATTATAATTATAATTTAATTAATTAATATATTTTAATTAATTAATTATTATTTAAAAAAGTTCTTAAAAAAACGCGAACTTATTTAAAAAAAAAAAAAAGGAAAAAAGAAGAAGACAACCATTGGACTCAAATAGAATTACTAGCAAGCCACCAGTGACGGAGACCTTCCACCTTCCATATGCTGAGACGACAACCGCAAGGACAACTGCCAGCATTAGCTTTGAGGCACAAGCTTTTTGAAGGGAGGGCTATGTTATAAATATAATTCATAACAAGTAATTAATAAAATAAATGTAATATTAAATAATCAAATATTGATTATGTTAAATAGTCATTAAGTCAAGTGAAAAGGCATGTCAAAAGACATGCCCTTCACGAATGAACCTCTTATATATATATATATACTATATATCTTATATATATATTAATATATATATGCGGGTCCTCATTGTAACATTCATCACTTGTACATTCTATATATATAATAAATTATTATTATAAAATACCTCTTGTGTATTTTTACATTTAAGTCTTCAAACTATCAGTTTTTATGCTTCATACTACCGACTGGGAAAATGCTTCTCTAGCCTTGCCCAAACTCCTGTAGTTTTGGGCTACAATTCATGTCGCCCCACCTCACTCGTGGAGGTATGGTTGCCATCATAGCGAAGTCTTCCTCCAGCCTGGAGGACAACTTGTCTATCTCTACTGATGTTGCCATTGTTGCCTGGTCTTGCTTCTCCTACTTGTCCTTCTTGAGAGGACACTATGTGCTATAGTGACTGAGTTCACCACATCTAAAGCACTTGACCTTTGACAGGTCCTTTTTCTTCTTTTGCTCCCCCTATCTCTGACTAAGACTCTTAGATGCTAGTGCCACATTCTCCTCTTAATTCTCATTCTTCATGACCTTGTTGTTGCTACTGCTGATGGTGCTCTTTACCAGAGCTCGTCTCAACTCCTGCTGCAGATCGGCCCACATCCTGTCCCAACCAAACAAGGTGTCTCTACCCAATATGCTTTGGAGTCTGGACACATTTTCCAACCCTCCGAGACATTGTTTAGTGCCAATCGTACAAGCTCTATGGGTTGGGGTGCCTCCCCAACAGTTGACCACTGATCTCAGACCTCCTGAATCTGAGTGAGCAAGGGATCTATGCCCTCACCCTTCTACATCCTAATTATTTTTAGCTTCTCCTGGAGAAACATCTTTCGCTGCTCGGAAGAACTCTTATATAGTGTGGCGAGAGCTACCCACATTTCCCTGGCAATATTCTTTGCTAGAAATATGCGAGACTATATGATCTCGGACTCCATCCAAAATCCTCTGCTTTTCCTTCGTCGTTTCTTTTCTATACTCCTTCCATTAATCCCCATCTTGGGGCACTACTACAACATTGTCCACATAAGCTTTCAGGCCATTTTCATGTGGAAGGAAGGACATCCTAGCCTTTTAGATGACATAGTTGGAGGCTCCCTCCAACCTATCTTGATCTTTAAGCCCAACTGTGGCCATCTCAGAAACTAGTCAAAAATATCCCTTTTTCCCTTTGCTTGGTTGTTGGAACTGCTATACACACCGCCTGCTAGAGTGAGAAAATCTACTCACGACTACTACCAATCTGCAAATGGAAACTTAGGTTTCTAAAGCTCGAAACCCCCTGAGAGAAATTTTCCCTCTGTGTGTTCTTTGTCTTTCCACCCGCCACGAATTTTTCTCTAGCAATCTGCTGCAAAACCCTTTGTGTCCAATCAAAGAATGTGCTTAGCGAAAACCTGAGTTGCTACTACTCCCTGTGCATGCTGGAATTGTTCAAACTGGAAAGTAGAATTTTTCTGCCACTCTACGCTGAAAAATCAAACTTCCCCTAAGCATCTCGACCTGCCTAGCTAGGCATTGTGCAGCCTCTGATAATTTCGTCATGTTGCTCCCTCTGAATATCGAAATTCTCTTCTTTTGCCTCTAAGATTCTCGGTTGATTAATCTCGCTCTGATACAATGTGAAAATTTCAATACTGAAATCCTATTGCAGCAACTAGAATTTATTTTTCTATTTGTTAATTAATTTAACAATTTATCTGCTACGACAAATATAAAATAAATCACACTACAACCTTCACAAAAAAACTGTTGCAGAAAATAGCGCTAGAAACTGAGAAAATCTAGCAACACAAAATTTAACACAGTTATTTTTGGACAAATGTCCCCGAAAAAACCCAACTTGGGAAAATTGGTGTAGTAGTTGAGGGTTTTTAGTATTATGCAGCAGTGAGAAATTCCGAGTACAATCTGGATGTCGAATACTGGATATCCTGCAGAGAAAATACTAGCAAAAATATCTCGAGGAAAATTAGTAAATTACCCTCACTCCGAGCAATCCCGACCCTTGGCTACCATTGAAAAGCAAGCCGTCCAACTTGGCCTGCGCAGGCTCTACATCAACCTGAAGTCGCCTGCCACACGTGCTACCTAAATCGACTGCTAATCAAGCCATCGTGCCTGCTACTAATTGGGAAAATTCTTCTCCAGCACTCTGGAATTGAAAACGTCTTCCCCTTAGCAAAAATCGAACTACCCTTTGAGGGTCTGCACTGCCTCTGCGTAGTCTCCTAGAGAAACTTTTGCCTTTCTCTACAATGCACTTCACTGGATCTAGAAATCTTCCTCCAGCACACTAGCCCTACCCGTCTTTGTCTTTGCTTCCTTACTGAAGCTCGAACTCTTCTAGCACTGCTGGCTCTTTGGAAAATTGAACTTTCCAAGGAAATCGAACTCTCTGTGGTTCTCACAAGTGTATTCTACATCTAACCATCGACTTCTTCTTATAATCTTCTGTTGGACCTCAAAAAACCAAGATTAAAACTTAATCAAGGGCCCAGATTAATTCCCTGTCGATTCGGGTGAGTTTCTAGATTATTCACACCGTATCTCGATTAATACTAATTAATTTACCATATTTCCTAAGTTTAGACTTAGGGAATATTAAAAAATAGGCTAATAATCTAATTGAGACACTTTTAGGTGGAATTTCCATAAACGATTTGTGGGTTATGGAGAAGTCATGTGTTTTAGCCTCTCCACAAAGGTTCGAGACTATGACACCTCTGGCACTACAAAAACTAACACTTTGGAATGTACAGGTGTCACTAAGTTCGACAAAAGAGGTTAATAATGGACCCTATTAGGTGGTTTCAACCTCTAAGGGAGTAACAAGTCCATGGTAAATCCGTCAAATGGCAGGTGTCATGTGAAATGATGATGGAACAGAGTAGGCAACAGGTAAGGCTCCAAGCCACATGCCATGGCTTGTAGCTATAATGAGGGAAGCCCACACATTGGGGGTATGGATGTAGAAGGGAGCAATCGTGATACATGAGTTACCCCAACCTTTGTTTTCCACCCTTCTTCGTATGCCTTTTACCATTTATTGAGTTTTTTTTCTTTTAATTGCTTGGGGCTCCAAGGGGTGAGACCATGATGTGTATGATGACGCAGTGATTACCCCCTTAAGGTTGGGTAGTTCATCACCCACTAAGGGTTGGGATAATTACGAGTTCTTGAATGATGCAAGGGGCACTCATAGGGCCTTAGGAACCAGGGTGATGGTCATAATGATAGGGGGTAGAGCTCATGTTTGGCTTTTGTCCACACGCTAAATTTTTATGTCCCTTCCATCTTTTGCATCTTGTGATACATTTCCTATTGTAAGTGGCCAAATTATGCTTCTAACTTTTATTTCGCTGCATCAACCTTTGGGGCATCGTTCCAAGCCCGACCTAAAGTGTGGACTGTTGATTTGGGGTAGCCTCGGATGTGCTCTAAGCCTCAAATTTTGCAGGGAGGCTTGTGCACATGTATTCGAAAGAACCTAGAAAGTGTTTTGGGAAATTCTACCTAGAAGTGATTTTATTAAAATAATTAATATTTTTAACGGGGTTCCTAAGTCTGAACTTAAGAAAATTAAAATATTAATGGGTATTAATCTAATTAGGGGTGAAACTGTTGAAATTCCTAATCCTCAAGGAACCCCTACTACAACAAATTTGAATCTACTTCACCTACTTGATTTTAATATACATTATCAAGTTATTCTCTGAATATTGAAGCAAATTACTTTTGCAACCTACACTTCTTTAATATTTGAATACATGGAACAGAAAACTGAGCAAAGAACAAGATACATAGGACAGTGATTTTAAGACAAAATAGTCCTCAGAAAAACACAATGCAGGAAAATCGGTGCAGTGGCTCTGAGGGTTTTCTATTATGCAGGAGAAAATTCTGAATACAAATCTAGGATGTTCATCTGGCAATCCTTTACAGAGAAAATACTGGACAAAAGACTGGTGAAATGATCTCACCCTGTCACTGGAGAATCAATTGTTGATTTGGGGTAGCATCAAATGTGCTCTAGCCATGAAAATTGGCGAAGAGGCTAAAGCACATGAGATCTCGAAGGCCCAGAAATGGTTTGGGGAAATTCTGCCCGGTGAAGGAGATATTAAAATAATTAATATTTTTATTGGGTTCCTAAGTCTAAACTTCGGAAAATAAAAATATTAATGTGTATTAATATAAAACTGGGTTAGAAGGTTTTTAAATGACATGGATCAAGCCAAGAAGGACAAAGTAGGATGAAGGAGGCCAAAGTTTGTCTCCTCTCTCTCTCTCTAGGAACTCGCACATATGGATTAATCTCTCTCTATGGTTCGCATTTTTTTAAGGCAATTGTTGTAGGGAGCAAAATTTCTGGGTAACTAGGGCAACTATTGTAGGGGGCTGAAATTCTAGGGCAATTGGCTATTGTAGGAGGGCCGAAATTTTGGGTCTGACAGGTAGAGTGCAGGATCTGATTGGGTGACTTGACTGTTGAAATTTCTAAGTTTGACACGTTAGAAATCCCTACTGCATTATCTGGTTTAATTTCTCCTACTTGTTCATTCCATTAACAAGTTATTTAAAAATATAAATACTGAAATAAACACAAATGCAGCCTTAACTCATATACAGATCAGCGACTGAAATGCTGAGACAAACACACAAGGGACACTGTTATTTTTGGGCAATTGTCCCCAGAAAAACCCAATGCAAGAAAACCCGTGCAGCAGTTCTGAGGGTTTTATTATTATGCAAATTCTTGAGTACAACTAGGGTGCCAGAAATGGCTCACCCAATAGAGATTGTTACACGACAGTAATACCTCTTCTCGGAGACAGATATTCAGCCTCTCAGCTCTAGTCTGCCCCACGAAAATTGAAGCATAAAAACAATGGTTGAAGCAAGAAAACTGATAGCTTGTAGACTTGAATGTAAAAATACACACAGGTATTTAATAATAATAATAATTTATTATTTATATAAAATTGTATAAGATGATATAAGATGATTTGAATGTTACAATGAAGCCCTGGTTTTATACCCCAACAGGTGACCTTTCATGAATGGGCATGTCTTTTAGACATGCCTTTTCACTTAATTATGACTATTTAACCTAAATAATTTAATTATTTAATACTTAATTTTTTTATTTATTTAATTGTTATGAATTATATTCATGCATACCCTTTTCCTTCGGAGCTTTGTCCTCAAAGCTTTATGCTCGGGGTTTTCTTCATTAGTTTTGTATCTGTGTTGTAACGTGACCTCCTTTGTTTATAGCTATCGTGATATTTTTTTCTTTTCTTTTTTTGTTCAAATTTTTTATTTTATTGTTTTATTTTTTTATTTTTTTTTCATTACCTATAACTCATTTTTTTTTTTTATTCTATTATTTTTATTACAAATTTTTAATAATATATTTATATTATATATATAAATGTCGATTTGCGTGGAATTTTTTGAACCGGTGTGGTCACGTTGTTTGACCGAAGTCACACTGTTTGACAGAGGTCATAATGTTTGGCAGTGGAGGTGTTTAGGTCGATATGTGCAGCAGGAGGGACAGTCGACCATTAGCCAGTGACAGTTAGACAGCGTACAAAGGCAAAAAGCAGACGGTCGAGAATCGACGGAAGACAGGATAGGTGATGATAGATGTGAACCACGCGGTTGCGGATATTGTCGTTGGGGCACCTGTGACTGTTGTAGCACTGATGTTCCGTGCAGAAGAATTTGTTGCAACCGTCGCAAAGGAATGACAGGAAATCTAGCTGATTGCACCATTCCTCGTTGTAGTGTTTTCCCAAATCCAGAGACAAGGGCGTTCCTCCTGCCATTTTTGCAATCGCTGACTATGTCTTGACACAGATGTCAATGGTTTGGCAGAAGACAGGATGCCGATGGAAAAAGGAACCGGGCCGGATAGCAACGGAAAGGGTTTGTCTGCCAGAATAATCTGGTGTTGTGGATTGGCCTGAGCGACGAACAAGACGTTGTAAAGGGTATGCCGAGTTGGGTTTCAAGACTGTCAATAAAAATAAATTCCCACAATTCGTTTGATACAACAATTATAATATAAACATTCTTGCGGCTTCTATCAGGGATAGATTCATGGCAATTGTTGAATAGACCTGCAGTATACGTGACAACTCCCTTGGAAGTCGACTGTAACACAAGCTTTGAGGGTGTGGCAATTGAGGGAATATTGCAGGAGACAAGAACGTTGTTAGGTGGAGTCGCCCAACACTTTTTCAATTGATCAGAAGATCGAAGAATATTGGAATGAAGTTCCACCATGAATTCTCCATTTTTGTTTGTTTCTCCTATAGAGAGGGCCATTGTTTTCTTGTTGAGAGAATTGAACGTCGTTTGCAACTTCCTGACAATCCCCTCAAGTCTTACCTGCTCTTCCTTTGCAATCAATGTTCTGAGAGAATTGAACGTCGTTTGCAACTTCCTGACAATGCCCTCAAGTCTTACCTGCTCTTCCTTTGCAATCAATGTTCTGCTAGCCAATTCAGTTTGTAAAAACTCATTTTCTTCCTCAAGGATCCTTTTGCCTGCAACAATGGATGAAAGTTGATCTTCTAAACTATCTAATTGCATCTTTTTCTCCTTTGCCATGGCTGAAAGTTGTCTTTGTATATCAGAGAGTCGACCATCTCTTTCTTCTATAACAGTCAAAAACAGACTCTTTAAATTAGCTATTTCTACTTCACTCTTGGAAGTAGAGGCTTCCATTTCTTCCAGAGAGGGCATTGTTGAGAGTAATTCTTCTTCAACTGATTTCTTTCTAGATAATTGTAACATCAAATCTTAATGTTTTGTTTGCAGATCTGCAATATTTGTTGCACTGTTCTTTTTTGATGGGATTGTTACGATTGTTACATTTGTTATACCAAGTTTTTCTGCAGACTTCAAGGGGATTGCAATTTTTGTTATATCAGCTTTTTCTTTAGATTGTGATGGTGTTCCCATACTTGGTATACAAGCTTCTTTAGAGTGCAATGTGATCAATCCAATATGATTTGCAGGAGGACCTGCAACTGCAAGCTGGTCAAATTGCTGATCAGACTTACTGATATTTGCCATGGCTAATTTCTACTTAGGCTTTTCATTTTGTTCTTTTGATACTTTACGATGATGTTCACAAAAGCAGTAAGGCAACAGGCAAGGTCGGCGACAACGCCATCACACTACTGAGTCGCTGCAATGTAGGTCGTCTGGTATAGCACATTCTATTTTTTTTCTACCCATATTGAGTATATGAGAATTCAATGCTTTTCTGTTTCTAAAACTGAGATCATTGAATGGGTCGAGGTTGCAGAGACAATTATTCCCGTCAATTGCCAATAGCATGTACCCTAGTTGCAAGGAATGTTGAGTGCTCTTCAATGTTCCTACAATAACAACATTGTTATCAAATTTCGTATCTTCTGTTGTTTTCTTTACTACTCCACCATCCTTCGTAGAAAACTCTGTAACTAGCCCCGAAGTTTCTGTTTTTCCATCAGATCCCTCACCAGAGCTCCCCGAAGACATATCAACAATGATCAGTTCACTCACAGATTCTGAGTCTTGTAAAGGTTTTGATGTTCCCCTAGAAATATCCCTTTCAGTGATCTCATCTACAGATGCTGAAACTCCTAGTATCCTTAAGGAGGGAGTGCCCACAACATTAACCATACTTCCTAATGACTTCTTTGGCAACAATATCTTTTCACATTTTGTGGGCTTGCTAAATGAACCACCAGGATGGGCAGCAGAATCAGGGTCTGGCAACGAAGAATGCAAAATTGTTCCTATAGCTAGCTCAGAGTTAGCCCCTCCATCAACAACTTTAACTGTCTTCTGTAGGGTTGCCACTAAAGGAGCTGTTGAGGTAGATAATGATGTCTGACTCAAAACTAACTCCCCCGCCTGCCTGTGAGAACCAATAAATTTAGATTCCTCTGCAACCACCTCTCCTTTATCGGGATTAGCCATTTTCACTTTCCTTTTATTATCAGAATCATAAACAGTGATCTTCACATCTTCAAAAAGCTGTTTTTTCTCAAGAGTCACAGATTGTAGTTTTCCATTGATGACCTCTTCTTCGTTGTTATGATATTGTACATCTCCTTGTTTCTCAAGATAGTCTTCATCTTGATCTTGTTTCGTTTCTTCACTGTTGTTATCATCTTCCTTAAATCATATTGCAGCGTCGACACATGATTTTTCTAAACGCTGAATTACTTCTTGAATATTGATTTGTTCAACATAATCAGGATGTGAATGTAATGGCACATTGTGTTGCAAACAACGTTCAAAGACCCGCATGATTATATCGTGTGCCATGGCTCTGATACCATTAAAGCATAAAAACTATGGTTGAAGCAAGAAAACTGATAGCTTGTAGAGTTGAATGTAAAAATACACACAGGTATTTAATAATAATAATTTATTATTTATATAAAAATGTATAAGATGATATAAGATGATTTGAATGTTACAATGAGGCCCTGCTTTTATCCCTCAGTAGGTGATCTTTTGTGAATGGACATGTCTTTTAGACATGCCTTTTCACTTAATTTAATGGTTGTTTAACCTAAATAATATTTAATTATTTAATATTTATATTTATTTATTTATTTAATTGTTGTGAATTATATTCATAATAAAAATCCTTCTGATGCTTCCTCTTGGCCCTGCGTCAGCCCTTCTAGCTTCAACGTAGCTCCTGAAGCCTCTGCGTCAGCCTCCTAGCTCTCTGCGTCACCCACACAGGCCTCTCTGCCTCTGCGCAGTCCCCAATTGCCTCTGCGTAGCTCTAGCTGCCTCTGCGCAGTCCCCAATTGCCTCTACGTAGCTCTAGCTGCCTCTGTGTCAGCCTCTACGTAGCTCTAGCTGCCTCTGCGTCAGCCTCTTCGGTCTCTGCGTTGTCCCTCTAGCATTATCCCTACCTCTCTACTATGTACTCACTGCCCCTTGCTGCAGCAGACCATTAGCTCGAATTTTCTCAGCAAGCCCCGCTCTAGAAAATCGAACTGATTGATCAGTTTTGGTGTATCTCCAACTGACCCTCAAGTCTCCTCTTATACTTTTCATGTTGAGTTTTCAACGGTCGAAATTAAGTCTCTAATCAATGGCTAAGATTAGATTTGGCTTGATCCATGTCATTTAGAACATTCTCACCCAGTTTTATATTAATACCCATTAATATTTTTATTTTCCTAAGTTTAGACTTAGGAACCCCATTAAAAATATAAATTATTTTAATGTCTCTCCAACTGGGTGGAATTTCCCCAAACAATTTATGGGTATTGGAGATCTTATGTGCCTTAGCCTCTCCACCAATTTTCATGGCTAGAGCACATCCGATGCTACCACAAATCAACATTGACTTGGAGGAGAAGGTCAGGTTTCACCATAGGTCTAGATGTGTCTCTCATTGAACAACAAGAATTTATCTGTTGACAAATTTCTGGGTTTTTTTGCCTTTGTGGGTTTTCCCAGGGTAAATATTGCCTTCTTTGTGTTGTGATCTCTATTGTTCCATTGTTCTTTATGGTTGAATTCTAAAGTATAAATTGTTGAATCAAAATGATATATTGAAATAAATTAAAAGAAGATCTACATCAAATGTAACTATCTGAATTTGAGAAATATTGTGCTAACCCTAATTGCACTAAGAAAACCAACACCTTGGGCATCAGATGTTTAGTGAAGAATAGCTTGAGTAATTGCCCATTTGCAGGCGAATTCATTGGCTCTTTTCTGATGTACCTTTTCCATTTTTGATCAATTTGGGATCCTGGTCTATCCCAACCTCTATGTCGTCATCAGTCTCGATTTTCCTTTTATTTTTCTTTTTATCCTTCATTATTCCTTCTATGAGACGAAGTGTTGATACTACAACTTCCAACTCATCTGCCTTACTGCTTATTTCCCTAGGGACTGTCACTGGATCCAATACATCAAAGTTCATAATCCTTTCCCAATCTTGAATGGGCTACTTCAAAGCTTGTATGCCCAACTTCATCAACCTTCTCGTCCTTAATCCCGTCTTCTATAGGTGCTGAGAAGTTTAATAAAATTGTGGAGCGCCTAAGCTCTTCTGATTCATAAAATAGTTCATTACTCAGTTCCTTGGGACTTTCCACATGATCCCTTCTTTCAAGTTCTTAATCAGGCCTGACAAATGTGTTATCAATTGTTGGGATAGTAGCATATGATTAGTCCATTTTGTAATGTTCATAACTAGGAAATAACAGTGGATATCAAATGCATGCACTAGCTACAACAAAAATAAAATTCTGATAACACAGCCACAATCAGTACACAGAAAATGGAGCCAAAAATCTGAGCCATGGTATTAATCTGAAAAATATGAGTACATCAGTGGTCGAAAATAGTTAGGAAATAACAATAGATATCAAATACATGCACCCGCTACAACAAAAATAAAATTCTAATAACACAGTCACAATTAGTACACAGAGAATAGAGCCAAAAATCTGAGCCATGGTATTAATATGAAAAATATGAGTACATTAGTGGTAGAAAATGGAACTCGGGCTTGCTACTGTAAGCATGCAAAACCCAGGTGAAAATGGGGTGGAATCCCAACTGCAATGGCTCAAACTGGCAATTCGCTCTGCCCGGAAATTCTGCTTCTGCTGCTGAAAAAATTAACTGGAGGCTTTAAGGTCTTTGATTTGGTCTCAATTGCTTACCTTCATTCTCGTTTGAAATTAAGTTAGTTGATGTGATTTGATTGTTTGCTTTGGCCCAAAATAAAAACTCAATGGGAGGATAGAGAAGGTTATTACAAAGGCAGTCTTTAAATGTTGCTCCATACCTTGCTACCCTCTTACCATGCTTATCCTAAATGTATATTATATCAGACTGTAATTTTGCCATATGGCACACTAAAACATTGACTAATGACAAACGGAAAAAGGTACATTCTGATGGTCTCTTATCAGTTCAACATAGAAATAGAAACGCTTGTCATGATGTGGATTTTGCTTAGTCACGTGTCGGCCCTGTAGTTGAAATTGTTAGTATTGACAACAAATAATAATGTTTTATGTAATTTTTTATTAAGTGGTTGCATACCGAATAACCAGTTAGTCGGTTACGGTTATGTAATGAATAGATAGGTATGTAATATAAAACAATGTATACACATGAATAATGGCAGAGCGGAGAATCATCCATTCATTTAAACCTTCAGTCTTGTTTCTTGTTCATATTTTTCTCTGTCCATATCAACAAGTGGTATCAGAGCCTGCGTGGAGAAGGCTGCTGCTGTGCGTGGAGAAGGCCTGACTGTGCGTGGAGAAGGCCGTTATCGCTGGAGAAGGCCACTGTGCATGGAGAAGGTCGTTATCGCTGGAGAAGGCGTGACTGTGCGTGGAGAAGGCCGTTATCGCTGGAGAAGGCGACTGTGCGTGGAGAAGGTCGTTATCGCTGGAGAAGGCGTGACTGTGCGTGGAGAAGGCCGTTATCGCTGGAGAAGGCGACTGTGCGTGGAGAAGGTCGTTATCGCTGGAGAAGGCGTGACTGTGCGTGGAGAAGGCCGTTATCGCTAGAGAAGGCGTGACTGTGCGTGGAGAAGGCCGTTATCGCTGGAGAAGGCGTGAAGCGGGTGCTGTGGGCTGAGTTCAAAGGCTGCTGCTGTGCGTGGAGAAGAAAGTTGCTGTGCGAAAGGCTGTGAGAGCCAGCGTGAAGAGGGAGTTTGCGTGAAGGAGCGTGAAGGACCCTGCTGCTGGAAGCCTGAGGCGAATCGCTGTGCGGAAGAAAACTGTCCAGAAAAGACCAGGAGTTGCCGTGGAAAGAGGAACTGCCTGCTGCGTTTACTGCTAGCAGGATCTGCGGTTGGATCCGGGTATTTTTTTTTAAGAAATTCTGTCTGATAAATTTTTTCCAGATAGCAGTCAGAAAACAAGAACAGTTTTTCTTTTCTCAGAATTTTTTTTTTCCCAGAAAGCAGTCAGGAAACAAGAACATAATTTTTATTTTTCCAGAAAGCAGTCAAGAAACAAAGACAATTTTTTTTTTATTATTGAAGAGAAGGAAAATTTTTCCAGGGTTTTAGGAAAAGAAGACAGTTTTTTTTTATTGAAGAGAAGAAATTTTTTCAGGGTTTTTTTTTAGTTGGAGAAATAAGGAGTTTTTTTCTTTTAAAGGAATATAAAACCCTAGAAAGTCTGAAACCCTAGGAAAGAAAAATGGCCAAGATGTCGAATGCGAAATTCAAGGTGGAGAAATTCACCGGAAAGAGCAATTTTGCTCTTTGGAAACTGAAGGTTAAGGATTTGCTTGTGCAACAAGGGTATCACAAGGCATTGGATGGGGCGACTAAAAAACCTGCAACCATGACCACTTCAGACTGAGAGGACTTGGATGCCCAAGCTCTCAGTACCATCCGGCTATGTCTAGCGGATGAAGTTCTCTTCAACATTGTTGAAGAGACTACGGCGTCAGGATTGTGGGAAAAACTTGAAAATCTCTATATGACAAAATCATTGACCAACAGAATTTATCTAAAAAGACAATTATACAGCCTTCGAATGAAAGAAGGTTCAAACGTTGCAGAACATTTGAATGTTTTTAATACACTAATATGTCAATTAACAGATATGGAAGTCAAAATACAGGAAGAAGATAAAGCCATAACCTTGCTGTGTTCTCTGCCTGAATCATGTGATCACTTCGTAACTTCAATCAGTTTCAGCTCTGCTGATTCTTTGAAGTTTGAATCAGTCGTGGGAGCTCTTCTGTCTGAAGAAGTACGAAGGAAATCCAGCATTGAAACCGCTGCATCAGAAGCCATGGTCGCTAGAGGACGCTCAAAGGAAAGAGGAGAAAAATCAAGGGGAACTTCCAAATCGAAATCGAAAGGAAAGAAGTGTAAGGCGAAATGTTGGAACTGCAAAAAAGTTGGACACTTGAAGAAGGACTGTTGGAAACGAAAGGAATCCGAAAACCTGAAGAATGAAGCGAATCAGGTCGATTCAGGTACGATAGACGAAGTTTTATCTGCTGAAGAATTGTGTATGATAAATGAAACTTCACCTGAATGTAATATCTCTCAGGGTTTAGATAGCTGGCTGTTAGACTCTGGTGCTTCGCATCACATGTGCCCACATAGAAACTGGTTTACCTCATATGAAAATGTAAACGGTAGTTCTGTGTTTATGGGTAACAA